>JAWWEN010043976.1:0-12496 GCA_035582955.1 Sycophila texana
TTATTATTTATATTATTGTTTATGCGATAACCTCTAAACCGAATCTCCGCGCGCGAAGCGCGCGCCTGATCTAGTAATATAAAACGTCGCGCGACACGCTAAATCGAGAAGAAAACCGAGCGATCGGCTGGGCGACAGTCGAGCGGCGTATATATAAGAATGGCAAAACAGCAACTGCACGTCAGCTCGTCCGATTTGATATTCGCGATAGGAGCCACGTAATCGCCGTCGCGTGAGATCCGCGGGCGCCGAGGAGGCGATGCGTCGCTCGACACGGAGTCGCTTATCGACCAGCGGATGTATCGTGTTAGCCGATTATTTTCTAGATTTTCTACAAAGTCGCAGCGCTCGTTATGCGATGCATAGGCTACTTATATTATGAGTATTACATTGATGCGTCGGCGGCACTTATGACTATACCGCGGTGAATTCCTATCGAGAGGGCCGTCGGAAGCGGAAATGAGAGATTCATCGATTTCCTGCGCTCAATTATCGTTTCATTCAGCCACTCGGAGCGCATTAATCCCGCGGGACTGTAATCACGGCTCCGGGCTGCCTCGTTGCATCGCGTTAAATTTTTCAATATAACAGCTGCGCACAATTTGAATGAATGAACGGTAAATTAATAAACATAAACGATTTCGTGAATAAGATTAGATTGGTTGATGGCTCATGCGCGTCACGTATTATTCGGAGGCAATAAAAGGCGGACGCGAAGAGAGAGAGAGAGAGAGAGAGAGAGAGAGAGAGAGAAAGAGACGGTATTGTACGTCTTTCGGCGAAGCGAGCCATCAAATCGCGCGTTTCGCTGCTCGGGATACGACGCCCACGCCTATAATCGCGGCATAAAGAGCCTCTGCCGTCGCGGACTCCACGAAGCAGCACCGATTAAAAATTTCGCGAGAAATCCGAAGGTCTCGAGTTTTACCGAGTACTTAATCTCTGATGTACGAGAATCGCGAATCGGAGGGAAGTAACGAGCAGAGAATTGCGGAGAAATTCGATTGTGGGAACATGATTTTTTTCTCTGCAGGAGGCGCACGAAGCTGTGCAATCTCTTATAGATTGAACAAAAAATTGTAATCTGCGGTGAATTTCTTTGTGAACTTTCTTCTCGGCGCTTCCTTTGTTTATTCGCGACGAATCGCTTACGCACTGTTTCACGTATGTGGGCAGTTGCACGCGTTCTTTGCATTGAGGTCAGGATTTTTTCTCTTTTTTCTTTTTTACCGATTACGGTGTATTATCGCGTCGAAAAATTGCGGGGCGCCGTGTGTGTTCGTTCGTCGTGAGTAGATTTACGATTTTCGTAATTGATTTTCGCGGGCAGGATGTTATAACGGGAAACTCAGAGGGTTAGATTGGCTGCTTCGGTAGTTATAAGTAAAAAAAAAAAAAACAACGGCTAATGATATGCTGTCCAACGGCGAAGATTTGTTCTGGAGGCGTTTTAATCAGCAGAGTCTGACGTAGCCGGTAATTCAATTATCGCGCGATAAAAGGAACGAGATTTTTGAGCGTGCCGTATTATTATTTTTCCTCTCTTTTCCCGTTATTACGCGTAACAAAACGTTGCATTGAAAATTATTACGTGTCTCGGCTAAAACCAGGACAAAATTTTTAAAAATCACAAAAATTAGTGCAGTAGATAGATGTAACTAGTATAGTTTATCATAAAATTTAGTAGTCACTGCATTTCACTGCATTTGGTAAAGCTTATATACCCATATAGAAATTTTCAATTTAAGTTTTTTTTTATCCGTGTTATAAAAAAACTTCCGACGAACAAAGAAGAAACGTCATTATTTTTATGCCGCGTCGCTTCTAAATCAGCCTCATTATTTTGGAGGATGTTCAATTAAACAGTATATAAGCACTAATTCTTTAAAATCACGAAGCGTTTATTTATGAGTCTGTTCTGTTTTTTTCGTTATTCCACCTCCAGAGTACAAAAATAGAAGTCAAATTAAAAAATAGAAATCTGTTTCTATTCGCGTAAAATTATTCTAAAATTATAAAAAAGTATACTCAAATAAATTAAAAGAGATTGTACTCCAAAATCACGTAGGTGCACGTAGCGATAAATCTTCGAAAAAGTAAAAAGAGGACGCGCCGTTTTACCTGAACCGTTTTCCCAAACTCCTTGAAAATGTTGACCATCCGCCAGGCTTTCACGAGCGAGCTCGTCCATCAAACGGAGCACTGTGAAGCCCGCACCGCCGCAATTGAAAACTCGATTAAACGTGCACCACCACCGTCCTTCGCACCTTATGTACACCTTATTCCGGAGGAAAAACGTAGGTACGCACAATAAAAAGACATAAAACCGGGAGCGGAGCGTTCGTTCAGCTCGGCGAAAGATGAGAGACAGACGGGGTTGTGAAAAGAGTGTAGCGGCCAGGCGCGCGGCCGGATGATCGCGTGCGTCACTCGCGCGATTCGATAAAAAAAAAAGAGCCGAGCGCTTCCGCGAGGCGGGCGCGCGCGCGCACACAACCTCACCGGGTGTATTTCAATAAACTTTTATTTTATTTTATTCGGCCTGCGGGTGAGCGCGCGCCCGGAAGCAGATAACACAGCGATAGATGGGAAATTAAGGTCGACTTTTTTCTGCAAATCGGCGTATGCGCGGAAAGGGTTGAATGTTGCTTCTATACGATCGAAGGAATCTTCGGCGATGAAGTTACGATTATTAAAGAAAAATTATAATTATGGCCCGCGTAAAAAAGAAAGAAAAATTAAGTTAGGAGAAAGTTTACAGAAACTAGTCGCAACTATCGTCTTTTAGAAGTTTGATGACATATCATATAGAAATCATATTAAAAAAAATTAATAATTATTATTTAAGAAGTAATTACAAAGTTAATAAAAACTGCTGATAAGATAGGAATTCAAAAAATTTTATTCAATTTGTGCAAAAAGCTTAATTTAATTAGTCTGTATTTTAGATGAAGTTTATGCGCAAATTTTTACGCGGGGGCATGAACAAATTATAAAATACATCGGACAGTCAACGTTATTTTTGTAAAAAAGAAAGTGACCGTTTATTTGTCCATGCCGTTTGTGCGTCAATCAATTTCACGCAGGATTGGGGGCGCGATTCTCCCGAACTCCCCGCGGAATTCCGGAAACCCATATAAGAGCCGCAATCAGCCTCGAGTTCGCACTTTTGAGCGTCCCTCGGGATCTGCCGGCAACGCCGCGGAATGCCGCGACACCGTTCGGTGGTCTGTAAGCATTCCGATCTCCGAGATAATTAACGAGACGCGGCCTAGTTCCACCTTGTTCTTTTCCATCAAATACCTCGGCCCGAGGGCGGTAATCGCTCAAAACGCTCGCTGTAGAATTTTAATTGTACAGTGCGACTTTTCTAGCGACTAATTATAAAAACTAACGGTTCCGGCACTTATCTTTCGTCAACGATGGTATTATAATAAACCCTCAGTTCCTTCGCGCTATAAGCTCATCGTTCGATGCCCCGTGGCGGTACTTACAATTCGTCAGTTTTTTAAAAAGAAAGTCATTAGCTTAATTTCAACGAGTTACGCTGATGGATCTCGCTCCAATTATTAGTAACGATAGCGAACGAGCGCCCGTCGCTGCTTATTAAAATTGATTTATCGCGGTTTTCTGAGGAAACAGAGAGATTACCTTAATTTTCATCAAGCAGCTTACAAATCGTGTCACGCACCAACACCGTCACGAGGCACACTGGGCTATGCTGCGCGTCGCGTCGTCAAAAAAAAAAAAAAGGAAAACAAAATTCCAGACAGAAATAAAACATAAGTGTAATCATGCGGGAAGAGGACGCGTCGCGGGAAGAAGAGATCGACTCGAGCCCTCGACAGGCGAGCGTAAACTTTTCGCGCGCGAAGTGTGCTCAGGCGAGTTTTGGCGCGTCGCTGACGAACGTCGGGAGTTTATACATAGTCCTCGAAGAGGGGGGCCCCCGAGAGGCGTGCTTGATATTCCGCGCGGGCCCCCCGTATATGCGCTTACAGATGGTGCGCGCCTTTTTAAGGCGACGCCGCGCGGCGTTAGAACAGCCCGATGCAGCGTAATTTATTCGCTCGGCAAGAGCCGTTTTATATTTATACGCGACGGGTGCGATTGTTCGCCGGGCCTCACTCGCTTCGTTTATATGTGCTTTTGCACTCGCGCCGTTATTACCGTAGCGCAGTGCGAGAAACGCGGAGAATTGAAAGCAAAATAAATAGATAAAAATTAATTAATAAAAAAGTAAAAATAAAGTGGAGGAAATTACGCAGATGTGCGCGGCAAAATGCCCGCATTCTCAAGCGCGCGTCTGTCGCGAGTCTGCGAGCTCATATTGCATTTCCCACGTTGCACGTCCATCGGCTGGCCCGCATTAATGCATGTGTTATGCAGTGAATTCGCTTCTTTTTTTTCTCTTTTTTGTTTTTCAAATGAATCGAAAAACGTAGAGACTTTAAAGACACGGTTAATGCACTCTAATGATACATACTGAAATCTGTCTTTATTTTTACGCGATTCGACAAGAGGAGGACAATCGAAAGTGCAGTTTTCCGGAAGAGCGCATCGACTTTGGGTAAACTGTGGCTGGCGATAAGAGTCTCAACGAAGGGAGGGACAAACGACCGCAGCTGTAAAAACGGCGTGTTTTTCACTACCGCAACGAAAAATATTTTCGCCGGGACAACCGAGATATATAGATATAATAACAAACCGACAACGGGAAGGAGGGGGAAATATTTTTTTTCCCGGTCCGTAAAGTTCCAGAGCGATAAGCACCCAGCGATAGGTAGTGGAAAATAATTTCTCTCCTGTCCACGTGGTATGACGCTCAGCTCAGTTTTGTACATTTAAAGCACTCGGCGATTGATTGCCGTGAATCATGCCAATTGGAATGCCCACGATTTTTATTTTACTCCGGCCGAACAATGCGAATCCGCGCGCGCGAGCGCAAAAAAAAAACAACAAAGTCGTGAACGAAGCGACGGAGAAATTTATAACGACTCGAGGAGACGGAGAGGAGGATGCGGCGAGTTTAGCAGCCATAAAGCATCCCCGAAATTGGCGGGCAGACGCTGCGCAAAGCGGTAACCCTGCGGCCAATTACCGGACTCATTTAAGCTCACTTAAAGTCGGCGGCGCTGAGCTCCTTAAGTGCGCCGATGGTTGAGCGGTCCTATTGTGCCGGTGGCACGTTTTCGACCACGTGCGCGCGAGTCGATCTCCGGTGGTCGGTGCCGCGCCTCGTTTTACGCGATCGCGAGAAGAAATTTCCGCCGAGGAACTTCCTCCTTATCCAGGGTGCCACGTAGTAACGTGGCCGTGAAAAAAATGAAAAGAAATAAAAGAATTGCCGCGAGCTAATCAGTCTTCGAGATTTTCTTTGCAGCGAGCCGTCGCAAGGATATATCTTATCGGCGGTGGAATCGATGCGGAGATTTAATTAACATTTTTCATGAATTTTTAATGCCTCGCGATGTCGCGGGTGGGTACATGAAATTTTAATCGATCGCGGGTGGTCTACGTCGGATCGGCTTTCGAATAGATAAATTGAAGTTTTTTGCGAGATTTTCATTGAGCGGGGATTAAATTAGAGTGCTTCGTTACGTTGACGATCGGCACATTTAATAACTCGCGATCTCGTGCAATTATGCGTTAGATATGCTAATTGTTCGTTTTATAATCGGAGCCAGTTCGACGAGACAATGTTGTGCGTTAAATGTTTTTTTGTTACCCCGCATCGATTATTACGAATTCGAGGGTAGCGATCAAACGTGGTGATGTCCATTCGACTCGTGTGCCGTTAATGGAATAAATGTCAAATTAGTAGAGGAGGTAATCGTTATTGTCTCTTTAATATATGTACATTATGATAATGTATACATTATCATATATGTGCATTAAGAAACATTAAAAAAGGCGTTATTAAAATTACAGTCACGATACAGTCGCCTAATCTAAATTATCAAAATTTATGAATTCCCGTCAAAAGAGAAGAAGTCCATTATTATTTCATTTATTTCTTTTTGTAAAAATTAAATTATATTCATAGGTCAAGAATCTTCAAAGGATATTTATTTATTTTTTTCTTCGTTATTCAAATTGGTCAAAAGCGTTTAAAAAATATCTAAGAGTATTTTATTCAAGCGTCTTTTATTAAAGCGTTTATTATTTTAAAACTAAAAAGTTAAACTTGAATATTTTCAAAACAAAAAGAAAAAAAAAACAAACAACGAAATAATCTGCTTCTAATTATCACATGGTAATGTCAAAAGAAATAAAAGTCGATTAAAAGATTTTTTCCTCTCGCAAAAGGAAACCTATTGCCACACAAATAAACGTCGCTCGGTATTCGAGAAAAAGATTCTCCAACGTAGTACGGACGTTATATTTATAAACAAACCGATTTTTCCCCGATCGCCGAGTAAAACGCGTAATCGACATTTTTCCCAATGGAAATACAGTCAAGTGAGCGCATTAACGCTTATCGGAGGTGCACACACACGGCAAAGGGTCCCCGCGGGGTCATGCGTCGCGCGACTGGCGCCGCTCGTCCGTAATTCATCATGCGTTTTGCGGGGAGCTCGCTTTTATAATTAATAGCCTCGAATATTACGCGGCTGGTTACGCGTTCATCAAGCTTACTTTACTTACTTTTTTCGATAAGTTTATAAATCAACGACAGAGAGGCATGACTAGCTAATAATATTTAGATTTAGTATAAGTAGTCTTTTTTCTTAATCGTGTAGGCTTATAAGAGTCGAAAATTTGGGTGGTGGTCGAACTGCGCACTCACGCTCGGCGCGGGTTATTGATCCCATAGGCGGATAAACAAGCGAGTATATTCCTTTTTGCGTCTTTTTATTGCAAAATCTCGCGTCAGATAAAATTGAGATGGTAATTAATTGGGATCGATTTTTCATATAGCAGAGATTTATGTTACTCAGAAGTCGCCGATTTTTCGCAGAATACTCGATTTTTTTTTAAAATCTCTTAGCGAAAGAATCGCGTATAGGTAGTCACTAAAACAACGAGCTTCGTGGTGCTATAAAAAAAAAAATGCACAATAACTTCTTCGCACCTGCGCGTAGGAAATTAGCGCGTCCGTAAAACGAGGAAAGGCTGGGGGTAATGTATAATACATTTTTGTTTTCAAAGGAAGTCACATTTTAGTTATGCAATCGTTATAATACCGTCGCGGTTTCGCCGCAAACACGAGATATTGCGAAGAACGCATTTAAAACGCCGCCTCGCTTACGTCAAAAAACAAGTCGATTATTCCGGAGTGACACTCTGATCATCCCCGTGGAAAAATCGAATCGGCCAGTTCGCACTTCTCGCCGAATGTGATCGCCTTGCGGCCCATCGCCGCGACGGCAGCTCCTATACCTCAATAAATGCGAGCATGAATGAAAAGCGGCGTACACGCTCGGGCCGCGGCGGGTAACAGGTTCGGCTCGCCGCTCACCTCGAAGTGTGTCAACGCCGACGTCATTTCCTATGCAGCGCGTCCCTCTCCAACGGCGCGCTCGCGCGAGCTCGAAAAGTAGGTGATGCTCGACTTCGCCGAGAAGAGCCTGGCTATATGCGTCGAGGATCGCGAAGCTGTGGCCTCAAGAGCAGCTGACGGCTTTATCTCGGATGTCGAGACGCTCGTTACGCGGCGGTCGAATTTAAATTTAAATTTACGACGGGTGTCACCGAATATTACAATGACGCGGCGAAAATTGTCGTGCGCGCGAATCTTTAAGATTGCAGCGCGAGATTAATGGTGCGCGCGCGCAATGCAGAAATTTCCATCGAGCTTTTGACATTGATACATCGTTTTTAATTGTCGCGCGCGGCTTTTTGATCGACGCTCGCCTGCATGTACATGCATTTGTGACGCGCGCGCATACCTCGTTGGCGCTAAATCAACGAATATACTATAATTTGAATCGTATAATGTGCTTAATCAAACGAAAAAAGGTGATCGATCAGAAAATTATTGCGCGATTGGCGGAAGGATCGTTGGAATTCTTTTTGCATTGGCGAACCTATAAGCGACTTTCTTTATAGAGCGATTGCCCGGGGTCGTAACGAAAAAAAAAAAGAAAAATTAATCTCGTACGTCATTGCAGCGACGGAGAAATGTTCCTGCGAAATTTGCTCGACAAGTGTCGAGGCGGTCCCGACAACAATGGGCGCATTGCGCAATTCTGACGAAACGCCCCGAGTGCGTTTTCCGCCCGATGCAAATTGATTTTCGAAACAATCGTAGTCGAAAATTTAGCGAGCGGCGACGCGCGTCACTGACTGTGGGAAGTGGAAGGGGGACTCGTTTATTTTGCGCCGACGTTACCTATACTGGATACTTTGAAAATTCGCTTAATTTGTAAAAAGTGCATTTTACTCTTTTTTTTTTAATTTAATTTAATTTAATTGAATACCTGAAATTCGCGCTGAAAATGTATAACATCGAGTATAACTCTGGATTTTAATGTTTAATCTTTACCAAAACTATGAATTATTAAAGTCAAGGAAAAAAAGAAGGCGAAATAGCGGCGTACGCGAGGCACGATTTATAGTCGCGTGACGAGGAAAGTTGGCTGTCGGCATGGATTAATAGGCACGGTGATATGAGAATCGGCGATCGGTGGGATCATAGGAATAAAATCGCGCCTCGTAGCTATAAGCGGAGGCTTGTAGGAGAAGCGGGCGTCGAAAACACGAAGTCGACGGGTCAAGTTGCGCTGAATGTTGCATTGATTGCAAATGACGTGCGTGCGCTTAGCGGTTGCACTGTCCTCGCTCTATCTCCGTCTACATCTCGTCGAGGCGTCGCGCGGGTTCAACGACCAAACGATGCACCGCAATGCGCGCGGACACCTGAAGTACGTGATCGTGTCGCCGAATCACTGCCGATGCCGTACCCCATTACCGATCCATCATTCAACGACGTATTTTTCATCTCGAAGTATATAGTCGCGGCGGCAATTCGATAAATCACCGAAAAATAAAAATAAAAATGAGAGATCCGAGAAAGGCTCGCCCAACATCCTACGATCGGAGAAACGAAATCGACCGTCCGGACGCGGTTCAGTAACCCCGACGGCGAGTTTCCTATCGAGGCCTGGGGGAGCCTCGCCGGATGTTGGTCGCCGATGGTATAGGCGTGCGCTCTTACCGGATGCACCATCGCGCGGGCTCCGAGAAAACGCCGCTGTCCCCCTTAAGCATCCGAGAGCCCGGGAGTGTGCATCGAATGGCGTAAGAATCGGTCCGTTCTATAGTATCATGCCGACTCTTGTTTACACGTGCCGGATCCGCGGGTGGGCCGTTGTCCTGCTAAAAATAAACCGATGCGCGCCCGATAAAAGAGTGCGCGGCGAATCTTTGGCTTTGCGCAAAATGTAAGGCGCAATTCGATTTTTCTTTTTGTTTTATTTGTTTATTTTTTTTTTTTTATTCGATGGATTAATTTAGCGGGACACGCGGATCTGAGTTATTATTTTAAGCGGATATCGAGGAAGAGCGTAACGAGTTGCATCGGAGTGGGAGAGAGATATAGAAGGAGGATAACGCGGGGATTGAATTTTAATCGAAGACGCGTTCTCCTTTTGGAGCTGACCATAACTTAGGCACGGATGTCTCGCTCCCGCTGTAATTTTTATCCGTGTGGTATTCTTTATTTTTCCTTCTTTTTTTTTAAATTGTTTTTTTTTTTTTTTTTTTTACCGAGTGCTTCTCGCTGGAAGCTGCAGCACGTCGAGTGGTACTGGGATATTTTTATAGACGCTGATAAATAACAACAAAGGTGCACGCGCGTCCGCAAATAGCCGCGTCTCGTAAATAAGTACGTAAACGACTGCATGACTCGGAGCGCAGTGAATTGAAGCCGAGCGTAAACGTTCCGAAGCGGCGGTACGAGCGGGCGAGGTTTTATTAATGGGTGCAAATGAAGCGAGTGGCCGGATCGGCTGCCCCAATTCGCCATTGATAAAACGAATGTGCAACGAATGTTTTAGCTGCACTTTGCAGCACGCGGTCTCGAACGGCACTTATGTATATATACCCCGCCCCTCGCTCGGCAAAAGCCAATATTTTATTTCGCGTTTCTTTTCAAATTTTTTTCCCCCGTTACTCACACACACGCCGCCTTCGGGATCGATTCCCTCCGCGGCTTATCTGCGGCCCGCGTCGCATGCAATTTCCACGCGTATAGCCCCTTTTACTTGTACAGTTATGCCGTACGAATGGTAAATAGCGACGACTAGAAAGTGCGCTCCGAGGCTCTCGAGGAATTTTAAGAAACCTCGGGGTCGCTCGGCCGCCAGATGAACTGCCCATCGGAATTCCAAGACCGCGCGCCAAGAGCGATTCCGCCGTACGCGTTGCGCGAAAGTTTTATTCGGACATTCGCCCCGAGAGTTTCGCAGTGCGACCGAAACCCAGCGAACTTGTAATTCTTTGCATATATATATACAATCGCCCATTGCCTCGGGCCGAGCGAGAACAGGCGGAATAGCGTTATATCTATGTGCCCTGTGGTATCTGCGCGCGGAGGCCGGCCACAAAAGAGCGACGCGAGATAAGCGAGATACCGGCTAATCTCACGGACAGGAAAGGCAGCGCCGCGATTAAGGCTGCGGCGCGACTTACGTAAGGTGAAATTCCTCGGGCGCGGAACCTCGTCGTCGGGCGACGAGGACTTTACGGACGGTGAGGCCGTCCCGACGTCGACGCGCGCCCAAAGCCACGGTATAAAGAGCGGGAGGCTTCCCCACGCTCGGCAACTTTCTCGCTGCTGACGCACGTGCTGCAGGTGCCGAGCGGGGGTCCCAGTTCCCGCACTCCCACGCGGCTCTGGAATTTTTCGGTGAGCGGACGATCTTACCTTCGTGACGGCGAAAGCGAGCGGCTGGCCGGGAGGAGCGAGCGGCTGCTGTCCGAAAATCGATGTCGGCGCACATGCCGCCGGACGGAGAAGGCTCCCGAAAATCGCGCGACGCCGGCGCGCGCGGGGAATCGATAATAGACGCCCGCCCGAGAGGAGGAACTCGCGGAGGATTGCGTAAGCTCCGATTGATAAACAAACCGCTCGATGCGGTCTTAATCGCTATATAATACATCACCTGTCGCTCGCGGTATTTTCGTTCGGAGCGGATAGTGGAGGGGAGTACCGATAGACGACTCCGAAAAATGTGGAGTCCAAGATCATGAGCTCCGACAAGCGACACCGAAGAGAAGTATCGTTTTAAAGAGAAAAGAAGAGAGAGCCCCGGCGGTATTATAAGCGACTCCGAAATGAAGTGCGCGCGTGCACGTGGACAGTACGACGGATTTTTATCTTTCCGTGCTAATAACTCCGATAAACTTTTTTTTGTTGCGAATTTCGCAAATCCGTAGGCTCGTTCAACAGGCCGGTGCGGTACTTTTCCTCGCGGCCGGAGGCGCTCGATGATACTCTCCGCTCGCGGTGTCGCACAAACAGCGGAGTATGCATTATAAGAGCGCCTCGAACGAGACGCGCTCGGAGGGGATGTAAGTAAAGGCAGAGCACTCCGGGATCGTGGCGCAGTTGACTCACCTTGTTGAAGTGGGACTGGAGCAGCCGCTCGTACTGGTCGACGGCGCGCAGGCAGATCCTCGTGGTGAAGGCTTCCATCCTGGCCGGCAGCGGAGCGTGGCACACGCTGCTTGACATCCTTCGGCCGCGTTCGCTTCACCACTCCCCTAATGCCTCTCTCCGGAGCGCGCACTCGCAGCTCTCCTCGGCTATCCCTCGGCCTCCTGCTCCGCTCTTCTGTCCTCCTCTATAGTACGTACGAGGGTACTCTCTTCGGCACGTCGCACTCGCGCCCCTATTGCACGCGCATCGCGTCACTGTATATATACGCTCCGAAAGTGTTGCGTGCGTCTGCGTGGGTGGGTAAAGGCGCCGGCGCAGTGTCGCGCGGATTCGATGCCGCTCGCGGAGCTCTCGACGACTGGCTCTTTCTCTCACTACTACTCGGGGCACGAACGGTACACTGAGCGTCCCCGCCAGCGCCTACCTTCTTTTATTGCCTCGGCCCAAGCCGCCGCGCGCGCGCCACTCGGCCCGTCCCTACTTCTGTCTCCTCGGGCAGCGTGTATATGCTTGCGCGCCTCGGAGCGACGCGCCTTCTGTGCGTGCAGCGGCGGCTGCATGTGCACCGCGCGAGGGTTTGATGCTCTCGGGAGAGCGGAACAGCGCGGCACCGACCTCCCGCACCGGCCTCCCCGCTGCGCGCAGTTTTGCCTATTTCATAATGTGCTTGGAAGGGTCTCTCGAGGATATGCAGAAAGGTATATGCATTTTGGAGCAAGAGGTCACGTTCTTTTTTATTCTATTTATTTTTTTATTTATTTTATTTATTGAAGTGATAACTTCTTATGGCGCACCGAACGCTCAGGAATTTCAGCCCCTGAAAAGGCCTCTTTGTTTTCTGGCGAGTATATTTCAGTCTCCAAAAGTATGAAAAGGTCTTTTTTTCCGTCG
>JAWWEN010043987.1:0-12493 GCA_035582955.1 Sycophila texana
ACTACTTCCAATGCTTTGTTATAGGAAGTAGTGCTGCCACAGTCATAAAACAAAACTCATGCCGGTACAACCTTAAGAATAGTGTTAAATCTTTCATAATAATATTTGGTTAAATATTGTAACATTTAATTGCAGTAATTTTGCCACCTAAAATTGTTTTTTGATTCTAATGTATGGTAGGATTCATCCCGTTTGCTTGTTTCTTCATAAATATAAATAAATAAATTGTAAACTTATCGATTTTGCATTTTAGAATGAATTCTCATTCATTGCTTAGAGTTTTAAATCAAATTTTTCTTGTAAATGAGAAATAAAACGTACCAGGTAAGCACTCAATATCAGGGTTTCCGTCATAGCCGGTGAGACAAGAGCAGGTAGGTTTGTGATCACGAACGCTGCAGACTGCGTTGGTACCACACGCGCAGGGATCTCTGCAAATTGCATTGATGCATGCGCGTTCGACCGGACAGTCGGAATCAGCCGTACACTGCACCGAGATAATAGGTGGAATAATCTGGCAGGTACCGCTGCCGCTGCTGATGTAGCCGCTTGGGCAAACGCAGACCATCGTTCGGACTGGCAAGCTAGGCAGCACTTTGCAAATTGATGGTTCGTAGCAAGGCTCGACCACGGCGCATGGATTTTGACAACGGTTGTTGAAACAAGCCATAAGTGGCGCACAGTCACCGTCCTCGCGACACTCAGGCTCTTCCTCCGGTGTGCAGGCAATGTAAGGGTTACCCCTGAAATTTGAATTATAAGTTTTATTTCATAGAAGTTAATATCGGATTTTCTTTTCAATTTTTATGAAAAAGTATAAATGTTTTGGAAATTAACATTTAAATGATATGATCTATTACTCAAATTTTGGTATTAAGTAAATAATTGCATAGCAAACTCGTCAATACATTTTTAAGAGAGCAATAATTATTTGATCATTTAAATTTTATTTAATCTGTAAATCCGTATATTATTAAAAAATGTTAAAAAGACTTACCTATAATGAGGTGGACACCTGCAGACCGGTAGATGGTTTCTAACGTGACACTCAGCTCTATGCGAGCATTTGTTGTCTCTGAGGCATGGATCGACGCACTGCATGTTGATGCAGGCGTGCTCACTGGGGCAGTCGCTGTTACTGTAGCAGCCGATGACATGGCAGCTCACCTGAGCATCGCCGTGATATCCTGATCTGCAGCGGCAGTGAGTAATGTGGTTGGCGACGTAGCACTCGGAGCGAGGGCCGCATACGTCCGTAAGTAGGCATGGGTTCACGCAGTTGTTGTTCACGCACGTCTTGTCGGCTGCGCATTCGGAGTCACTTCGGCATTCGATGCTCAGACAAGCGATCTCAGGATTGCCTTCGTAGCCTGGCTCGCACGAGCAAATGGCGCGATGGTTCTTCACGTGGCAGACTGCGTTCAAACCGCAGCTACACGGCTCGCGACATTGACGGTTGATGCACGATTCGCGTTCACCGCAGTCGTCATCAGTTACGCAGACGCCTTCGTTTATCAATTGTACTGTGAATAGACAAGTTTAATTTAGCATTATACTCTTATTTTCGATTTTTATTTTTATTTTAACAAAGAGAAGTTTTACAGGGATCCACCACCTTTAAAAAGACGGATACAAATTTTTCTAAAGAAAGAAGGGTACACTCTAACAATAACTATAATAGCAATACTTTATAAGTATATAAAATTTATGATAAAATGAGCCGAGGAAGAACCCACTCTAAACTCATTTTATTTCAAGTAATGTTACTTTTAAAATTTTGCTTTGGTGCAACCTACAGCCTTAACGAATGCATAGCTTTTATTGAGACTGGGATTAAATTTTTGATAATTAGTTTATAAACTTTTTCAAATGTTTACATAAATAACTTTAATTTCTACAACTCTGCAGGCCTAAATGATATTAATTACCACCAATTTAAACGTAGTCCCTCCAAAATAAAATGAGTCTAGAGACTTCTTCTGCAGCACATTTTATCATGAATTTTATAGATTTATACAGAACTAGCGTTAAATTTTACTAATTTGTGTGTTCTTCTTTCTTAGATTGTTTTTTTTTTGTCCGCCGTTTTAAAGGTGGTAGATCCTTTTAATAATTTGTAATAGTTAACTATGAGTAAGCGAGTAAAAAATCAACTTACTTGGTCTACAAATTCCTTCAGAATCGGTGATCCAACCAGTAGGGCAAGTGCAGACCATGGTCCTCACAGGTATTGTATCGAGGACGCTGCAGTGTGCACCCTCAAGGCACGGCCTGATGGTAGGGCACGGATCTACGCAGCGTTCATTGACGCAGGCCAGCTTAGTCGGGCAATCCGCGTCCTTAGCACACTCCTTGTCATCAGGTGGAATTCTAAGCTCACAGTACGAGTACGGGTCACCCAGTGGTAAGTTTTCGGGACAGCGACATTGGGCGGCGTGGTTCGCCACGTAGCACACGGCGTTTTGTGCGCAAGGCGACTCGCTAAGGCATGGGTTGACACAATGGCTATTTATGCAGCCAAGGTTTGATGGACAATCGTAGTCCGCGACGCACTCGACACGCTCGCACAGGAGCTCGGGATTACCCACGTAGCCTGTGCGACATCTGCACTGCGCTCGGTGATTATGGCCACGGCATTCAGCATTTATCGCGCATCGGTTCTCGATGATGCAAGGCGATACACATTGATTGTTGTAGCATGTATCAGAGTAAGGACAATCCGTGTCTGATTCACACTCCACTGAAAAAAAAAATAATTTATTATATTATTTCTAGTAAACGTATTACTTAATATTAGATAAGTTAAAAAAAAAACGAATTTTTTGTCTTCAAAAAATAAAATTTCTTGACATTGTAGAGTGAATCGCTTTCTAGATAAAGTTACTTACATTGAACACAACCAATTTGTGGATTTCCGGAATAACCTGGCTGGCAGACGCACGATGGGTAGTGATCGATAACAGTACATTTAGCATTTGGTCCGCAATTACATGGGTTGACACACAATCCGTTATAGCAGGATTCCGTTCCTGCACAATCGGTGTTGGATCTACATTGTGCCACAATTGCAGCTAAAACGGAAAATATTTCACTCGTTTAATAACAGATTCTTCGCAATATCGTGTGCATTACTTTTAATTAATCTAAATTAATTCAAATTTTAGAATGAACTTACGTGGTATGCACTCAATTTTAGCGTCACCCATATAGTGAGTGGGACATTTGCAGACAGCGAAATGATTGTCAACGTGACACAGAGAATTCAATCCGCAGGCACCGGCAGATATACAAGGATTTTCGCAAAGAGAGTTTATGCACTGCCTATCACTGCTACAGTCGTCGTTGGAATAACATTGAGCATATATTGGAGGTGGTACTATTGGAACTGGAGGTGAAAAATTAATATTACATTAGTTAATATACTATTTAAAGTAAAAATAATTTATTATAAGAAAACTGATATTCTCTGAAGATTTTCTTACCTGCAGAACACTCAATACGTGGGTTTCCAGTGTAGTCAGCAGGGCAATGACAGATGCCAGTGTGGTAAGAAGATTTGCACTGGGCGTTATGGCCGCATTCGGTGATGTGACAAGCGTCGACGCACGTGCCCTTCAAACATTTCTCATTGTCTTTGCATTGGTCATCTACCTTGCATTCGGGAGTGTAATCTAAAAAATAGAGTAAAAAATATTTAGCGATCAAGTAGCAAAATATACCGATTCGAAATGCAAATAGAACTAAGTAACTTACCGATTTTCTTGCATTTGCCATTAATATCGATGAAGCTGTCGGGTGGACACTGGCAAATCATGGTGCGTACTGGCACAGTACCAAGGACTCTGCATTCTTGTTCTTCGCTGCACATATTGGATAGAGCGCAAGGATCGACGCATACAGCGTTGATGCAGGCTTGAGAAACGGGACACTGGCTGTCCTCGGTGCACTCCGGTCTCGGTTTTTGTTCTCGATATG
Source organism: Sycophila texana (assembly GCA_035582955.1). Classification (NCBI taxonomy): domain Eukaryota; kingdom Metazoa; phylum Arthropoda; class Insecta; order Hymenoptera; family Eurytomidae; genus Sycophila; species Sycophila texana. The sequence goes on from JAWWEN010043987.1 coordinate 3,976, forward strand.
CTGAAAATGTGCAGTTATTTGCTTTGTAGAATAGAGTTTATGAAAAATTATTCGCTCTTGAATAAATAAGTGCTCTTCAAGAATATTTTACAAAAATTTGACTGCAATACGAACCAATGCACTCAGTGTGTGGATTGCCGTCGGTGCCAGGTTTGCACATGCATTTAGGTTGGTGCTGTCGCGCCTCGCAGATGGCATTTTCAGCGCAACTTTCCTCGTCGCAGGCGGGTCTGCAGACGCGGTTGAAGCGCTCGCAGATCTCGTGGTCGGCGCAGTCCTCGTTGTATTGACAACGCGCCATTGTACAAGCGATTCTAGCATCTCCCTGCGTGCCTGGCGGGCACGAGCATTGCGCGAGATGGTCAACGGCAACGCACTCAGCGCCACGACCGCACACAATGTTGTCCGTCAGGCAAGGTGTCACGCACACACTATTGCGACAAGACTTGTCGTAAGGACAGTCGCTGTCTGCCTTGCACCCGGCTGAAATGAGACAAGTGTCCATTAGACAATTGCTTTTTTACGTCAATTCTTGGCAAGAATCATTTTGAATAATAAAATAGAATGATTCGTGGGATGATGAAAAAAATTCTACGCACTTTCAAAGCACTGGACTTGAGGATTTCCAGCCAGACCTTGTTGGCAGCGACACGTTGGATGATGTTGAATTGTAATACATTCTGCATTCAAACCGCATTTGTTGTTCATGCATGGGTTCTGACAAACACCGTTGATACAGGCCTTATCAGATGGACATTCAGAGTTAGATTTACATTTTGGTTGAGGTATAGAATCTGTAAAATGAAATAAAATGAATTATAATAACTGTGGTTAAAAAATATATAGAATATTAAAATAAAAAAATTAATAAAAATAACAAGAAGTACCTGGGCTGCAGTCGATGTAAGGATTACCAACGTATCCTGGAGCACACTCGCAAATGTGTCGGTGATTTTCGACGTGACACTCGGCGGTGTGTGCGCATGGATTAGCGAGACAAGGACTGACACATTGTCGGTTCAAGCAGGCCGTGTTCAAAGGACAGTCGGAGTTTGATGAGCACAATTTGTCCACGGATGTATCAACTAAATTAAAAGGTATGATTAGTATTCTTTGTATAATATTTAACTTTTTTTGATAACGAAATAACATAACGCTTAAAAATCTTTACCTCTAACGCAGGATTTTGTGGCGTCGCCAATGAAGTCACGCGGACATTCGCAAATCATGGTTCTCATTGGTAAAGTATCGATGACATTACATTTAGCGTTTCTTATGCATGGTTGCGATTCTATGCATGGGTTCTTACAGAAGTTGTTAAAGCAAGCCAATTTGCTCGGACAATCCGCATCAACGTTACATTCGGCGACCACAATATCTTCTGTAAATTTGAAAAGAATTGTTACACCGTGTAATTTTCTTTTTTTTTTTCAATTACATTTAGCTTCAGGAAGTTAAAATACTAAGAACAAGATTTACAAACGAAAACATACCTTTGACGCATTGACTGTAGGCATCGCCAGTGTATCCAGGCGGGCATCGACAGCTCGGTCGGTGATTGATAACAGTGCACTGAGCGTCAGGCGCGCAGCTGCACGGACTAACGCAACGGTTGTTGCGGCAAGCGAGATTGTACGCGCACTCGTTGTCGGAGGTGCATTCGGGCCGCTCGCAACGTTCATTCGGATTACCGAAGTAGCCTTCCTGGCAGTAGCAACGCGCCTTGTGGAAGCCGTCCACTTGGCAGAGTGCGTTCACGCCGCACTGGGTGATTAGGCAGGCATCTACGCACTCGCTGTTGATGCACGACTGTGTCAGTGGGCACTCGTCGTTGCTGCGACAGCCAACTGTAGACAATTTGAAAAGCAATTTAAGTTATTTTATTATTAATTTTAAACTAGTCGTCTCGATATACAATTTTCATTTATTGGAGTGAATGTAATTTGTTAGCACGAGTGTGTATACTTTGAACACTTTTTAATATATAATCTTTATTTTATTAACGTGAATAGTAGGTATTCACATATCGTTATTTTAAATTTTATCTGTGATATCATTATTCTGTCATTTTGACGTACTTGGCATTAATTATTTTAAGGTAAAACTGTGATATCGCTAATATGTCATATTTTTTCTTAAATTAAAATAACTGTGATACCTTTACTTCCTATAAGTGATAAACATCTATTCAATTATATTTTATTCTAAATAATGTTTTATAATTCTCTTTTATTCATGCGATAAAAACAGTTTCAAACAATATTTCTATCAATAGTTACTATTCTTTTTTCGTACGGATATTTTATTACGGGTACACCAGCTGCTAAGATGCACGTAAAGTATTAAATTTTATTTTTAGATTCTAAGCAGTACATACGTTCGCGACAATATTGCTGTGGATTTCCAGTATAGCCTCCCTGGCAGACGCAAACCGCTCGGTGAAGTTGAACGTGGCACTGGCTGTTCTGTCCGCAGGTATCCAGTGTGCAAGGACTAACGCATTTCTGATTGTAGCATGTCTTGTCGTTCGTGCAATCAGAGTTATCTGTGCACTCCGGTCTTGGTGCTAAAAATTGTACGTTCATTTAGTGGAATTTTCTTATACTAATTTTGTGTTTTAATCACAACCGAGAAGCGAAACTTACGAGGTTCTGGGGCATCCCGACACTCGAGGTGTGGGTTGCCCAAGAAGCCAGTCGGGCAAGAGCACACGGGATTGTGGTTGATGGATCGGCAGACAGCGTTGATTCCGCAAGCACCGATGCAAGGATCGCGACATTTCTGCGAGTAGCAGGCGCGCTCCCGAGGACAGTCGGAGTTTACGACGCACTCTGGGTAGATGCAGGTTGCTGCGCCGTTGCGGACTCGGCACTCACCGTTGCTGGAGCACGGGCTTGGATTGCATGGATCGGGTGCTGAAATTTAATTTGGAAGAAATTAGTACATGTAATTTTTAAATACTGTAACAGTTAAATAAAGAAGATCTCGTGCGAGAACTATCCATTTTCGCTTTTTATTTATATAATAATCTATTATAGTCTGTTTTTTATTCGTTTTAAAAGCTAGATTTAATGTGAAATTTTGGAATCTGAGAAAAAATAAAATTTGAAGAATACAATTTATCATTTTTTCTATAGTAGCTTTTTTACACGACTTTACTGTCAATCTGAGCTTAAAGTTCCTAACGTACATTTTCAAAGTCGGAAAAACCTTACACTGCTAAATTTTATGTGTAGACTAATTTATCGCGTATTAACTAGGAGTTTACCAAAACTCCGAATTACAGATTTTTCGCAAACTATACACTGAACTAAAAATTTGGTAATTTTAAGTAAATATTTATTTCAATAGTACTTGTTAAATATTTCTTTAAATCAAGTAAATATTTCTTTAAAACTAAATGAATTTATTTGTTTCTAAATGAATTTAGTATTTTGAAAAAAATAATTAATTGATTCAAAGAAATATTTAAGAAGTACTATTTAAGTGAATATTTACTTAAAATTACCAAATTTTTCTCTCAGTGTAGTATATATAATTCGTAATACCCAAAGTAACAAAAACTCACAGTTGCAGACTCTAACAAGCATTTTAATAAAATATTGAAAGTGAAATTCAATATTAACAAAAATTCAATATACATTTATTTCAATTAACGGGCAAATTATCCTAAAAAAATATATTACATTTTATTTTATTGGTCATGCATTTTTATAAATGACTGCATAAAATTGAATTGAATTTACTGAATAATAAAGAAAGTGCTTTTTTAAATTGGATACTCGACCGGGTCTATAACTGTGGGTTTTTCTTATTTTTGGTATTAATAATCATACACCACCGTTTGGGAAAAACTCTGAAATCCGGAGATCTGGTAGACTTCTAGTAAGTAATAAACACGTGAAGTCCTTCTAGAAACACTAATTTTTCAAAAAAATAAATAGTTCTACTATAAAAAGCTTTTATCAAGTAGTATGAAGGTCGATACAGCCAGACATATGTATAAAAATGAGGCATAAGAGATAGTAAATTGATATTCGATTAATTATCTAAAACTGGACCCTATTGTATATAAATTAAATATCTAGAAAAAAGTCGTACTATCTTCAAGGTAGCATTCGACGAACGGACTGCCAATGAGTGGTGGTGGGCAGCTGCACACCGGGCTGTGGTTGATGGCTCGGCAGACGGCCTTGGAGCCGCAGACGTTGTCGAGGCAGGGGTCTCTGCACTTGTAGTTGACGCAGGTCCGATCGCCGGGGCAATCAGAGCTGAGAACACACTCGGGGTGGCAGCCTGCCACATCGGCTGGATCACCGAGCAATCCAGGCAGACAGCGGCAGATCGCTTGGCCGTTGACATTTTCACACGTCGTCTGTGGTCCACAGATGTTGGGCAGGCATGGGTTCTCTGGCGGTGGAGGTTCTGTAATGTCGATCAATCAGAGTTAATATAATTATAGACATTGTAGAAAAATTTGTATTTCCGAACGTGTATCGTACGATATTTTTCGACACGCCGTGCGCAAAGATGCGACTTTGCGCACGCTCGCTCAAAATCAGCCGCACAAAATCGTATCTTGCACACGTTATGTCGAAAAATACGGTTTGATACTTGAGCAAGGTGGTGATTTTAGCCTCGTGTGACCTTTTCTAGTGCGAGTGCGCTTCGCTCGTGCGCAAACGTCACACAAGGCTAAAAATCACATTCTAGCGCTAGTATCGAAATGTACTATTATAACACAACGGCGGAAAACGTTTTCGCGATAAATGGGCGTTTAACGGCAGCAGTGTTATAAAATGCATAAGGCTTGCCGTTGACTAAAAAACAAAAATGCTATAAACTTACGAGAAGGAACGCTGCAAATGGTAAAGGCATTCCCGACCATGGGATACGGGCAAGAGCAGACGGGCACATGGTTGGACACAGTGCAGACTGCGTTGATGCCGCAAGTGCCGGCGCACGGATCCTGACACTTGTGCCTGATGCAGGCCTGCGAGTTGGAACAGTCGCTGTTGGCGATGCACTCGGGGTAGCAGCCCTGGTAGGGATCGCCCCGGTGGTCCGGCAGGCACTCGCAGACGGCCGTGTTGCCGCGCTCGCGGCAGTAGGTGTTGTCGCCGCAGGGCGACGGCGAGCACGGACGCGGCGGTGACGGCGTCGGCGGAGCTGTGAACATCAGTCCGAGGTGCTTCAGATCCGACTTGGTTAAAAGAGACGCGCGAGTCGAGTCTCTATTGGGGCATGCTGTACGCGCCGGTGCTCGCGATGAGTACGCAAAGAGACTTTCGCATGAGCGGAGGTACGCGTTTTACGAAGGATTATAGTAACCGAAGCTCCGAAAGGGATTTCGCTCCTTTAGTTTTTATTTGCGAGGAGCGAAAACTCTTTGGAACGGGGGATAATGGTATAAGACCCTTTGGTTACTATGATTCTTCCAAAAAACGTCCTTCGCGATTGCTTGTGAGGGAGGTGCACTTGATTTGCTTCAATTATTGTAAAATTTATAGTTGGAGTGCGTTGATTCAACTTCCAATTTTATTTACAGTATTTTTGTTTGCAATACTATTGAAGTAGATCGTTTTCTTTTCTATTTTCAAGTGAAGTGCACGATGAAATGTGTGATTTTCTGAAGGTTCGCAACTGGGCGAGCTTTCGTGTATTTTACATTTATTTATAAAGCATTTAAATTCATGCGAATTTTTTTCTGAGAAATTGATACAGTTAAAAAATTCCTTTTCAACTATATACAGACACATCACGAGCATCAGCTGCGCAGACTGCTAATGCAATAAAAGCAAACTTAATCTATTTATTTATAAGCGAAAATTTTGACATGCAATACTTAAAATTTATATAATTTACAGGAACACAAATTCGTGTAAGAAAAAAGAAATATAATAAATACATAAAACAAATGTAAGAAAAAAAACATGCATTAACTAAGTCTACAAAGAAAAAAAACACATATGTATATATATATATAAGAAAACATAAGCATGCATTTATATACAAAAAGAGAACACAAAGAGAATAAAGGTGCGCACGAACGACGAAAAAAAAACTGTACAACTGCTGAAAAAAAAAGATAAAAATATCGATTATTTCGATAAAAAGGTGATATAAATAATTTGCGCAAGAAGCATTAACAATAAATAACTTACAGACTACATAACATTACGCTAAATAACATAACTATGACGATCAAAATATAAAAGCTTGACTGATAATCTAAGGGCGAATGAGAAGGGCAGGGTATACATCGAGGGGAGGTAACGTGGCGAGCGAATGTCGCGGGTGCAATGTTTTGCGTGTCTTAAAAAATAATCCTTACGTTTGGCGGGTGTACAGGCTTGGTAGGCATTGCCCTCGAGTCCCGGGGGACAGTAGCAGCGGGCTTGGTGGGCGACGGCACGGCACTGGGCCTGGTAGCCGCACTGGCCGGGGCAGGGGTCGCGGCACTTGAGCCGCTGGCAGGCGCGATCGTTCGGGCAGTCGCTATTCACGAAGCACTCGGGTCGGCAGTCCTGGTTGCCGGTGCCGAAGAAGTCGGCCTGGCACGAGCAGACCGCCGTGCGACCGTCGGCCGACGGCCTGCACAGGCTGTTGGCGCCGCACGGCGATGGGAAGCATGGGTCTGCCGGGGGCCTTGGCGGCTCCGTCGGTTCTGCGTTCGCAATGCAATTCGTGGGCGTTCTTTTCACGGTAGTCTTTTTTTTCGTTTCTTTTGCGGGTGTTTGCGCTTTGCGAGATTTTCGGACTTTGCTGTGCTTTGCGTTTTCTTTCTAGTTTATTATAGATTATTTAGTAGATACTTTCTTAATAAGTGAAAGATTTTTTAGAGAAACATACTTTTTTTTTGGATAAAGGTAGTTCCTGAAGAATTCTTTTAAAGAAACGAGGATTTGACAATGTATAAGATTGAAAAGTGTGGAATGTTACACGGAGATAAAACCGCTAGTAAATTTTGTAAAGTGCCATTGTAAGTTTGTTACAGACTGCCCACATTAGCATTCTTTGCAAGAATTTTCTAAAGAAACTCTTAAAGGTTCCTTAGAAAAATATTCAAAGGTGTCTTTTATAGAAAAAGTCGTAGATTCTATTATGCGAACAATTACAATAGTATACAGATTGACAGTCTGTGAAAAAATTACTATGGGGCCTTGTAAAGTTTACTAGTGGTTTTCTCTTCATGCACTTGTTTAATTAAAGATTACAGTAAAAATGCGTTTACCTTTTTTTTTATTATAATAGGGCATCTTTATAAAAAGATTTCACCAACTATCAGTATAAAATAAATCAGTATTTCACATCTACAGAAAATCATTTTTTCATTTAAAATAAAACGAATGAAATGTTGGAGTGACTAAATTACATCCAATAAAATGGTATATTATGCACTATGGGAGGAAAAATAAAGCATGTCTTAGATCATGCAATCTGAGGCTTTCTTTGGTCACTCCCATGATGCGTATACTATTTTTCAGTACAACCGTGTCGAAATTACTATATACATGCTCCGAACGCTGCCGGAAGGGAATGTGGTACTTTTGGCGCGAGCGTAGTGAAAATATTTATGTGCGTTGAATTTCACTATATAGTAAGAGTTTGGCACTGATTCTCCAGTACACATAATAATTTTTACTAGAAGAAATTAATAGATGTAATACACGTCGTATCAATGAAAATTCTCATTACATTTGAACCCAGTTATCGCAAAAAAAAAAAAGAAAATTTCAATAAAAAATTCACATTAATCGCAAGCACAGCATAAAAATAAAGAAAGAGCCGATAAATCTCGCGAGCTCGAAACATCATCCCCGCCGTACTTACTCATGGGTATGCACTGGATGAAAGGATCGCCGGTGAACCGGGGCGGACAGCTGCATATGGGATTGTGGTTGCGCACGACGCACTGAGCATTCGGGGCGCAGGAGCCGGGACATGGGTCTTGACAGCGCTGGTTAATACAGGCACGGGACAGCTCGCACTCGGAGCTCGAGACGCACTCGGGCCTACAGAAGGGCGGCGCGCCCTGGTAGCCCTGCGAGCACGAGCACGAGGCCTGCTCGCCGAACACGCGGCACTGGCTGTTAGGGCCGCAGGGTGATGGCGAGCAAGGCGTGGGATTCACCGGTGCTATTGCTGGGAGGAAATCGTATTTTTTTTATACAGTATGTTTGTGATCGTGGCTTAATTGATTTACTTAAAATTCATGCTGTTGTAAAAGGTGCACCGAGAGAAATGTTTTAGTAAACATTTCACTGACTAGGAGAGGGTCTCAATTCCGGATCATCAATTTGGATGAAACTTCGGATACTGTTTTCTAGTAACAAATAATGAAAGAAACTACCATCAGTTTAATCCCATAGGCCTTTATTTAGCAGATATAGCACGTTTTGTTAACATTGAAGATATACCTATATATATATATATATATATATATATATATATGTGGGATTCTACGGAAATAGACAAACAACTGGGGTATTAAAAATAAAAAAAAAAATTTGAAAGC
>JAWWEN010044008.1:0-12485 GCA_035582955.1 Sycophila texana
GTATTTATCTTTCCGACTTCAGATAGAACCAATTCAATAATTTATGGGATGATTTCTAACTTATTTTTTTTTCCGTGCGCCCGATCGAAAAGATTATAATTTTGGCCTCATTAGGCCGAAAAATACAATACGCTACATGAAAGGTAAAAAAAGAATGCCTCAGATCGCACGTTTATCATAGTTTACATGCGATCTGGACCATCAAATGCATTATACTTCAGAAAAAAAAATGGAAAAACTCGACCATATCGCCTCGGTCTCCCCTACCTTACAGAGACCCACATCTATAAAGAAACAGAAATATAGTAGAAGTGACTTTGCAGAGTGGGAAAAACCCGCAACTAATGATCACTCACAAGTTCGGTCCAAACTTCAACAACTCGAGTTAAAGTACACGTGGACGGCTCTCGCAATCAGCGTCAAACTTTCAACGTTATATAAAAATAAAAATTTCACATTTCACTGCGGATCACCGAATAAGAAAATATCCTATATTACCAAAATAGTCGTCGATCCCCGCATCTCAATGAAAGGTAGTAATATTGCAGAACATCTTAATAAAATATTATATACAAAGCAAAAAATTCCCCGTCTTATCACCCTATCATTGCCCCCCTCCCCTTCGGCACTGTTAATTAACGAAATCATGCGGCCACATCGCGCACATCTGACGATCACGGCAACGATCCCCAAGGCGTGAGAACCACGAGGGCCACGGCGCCGTCTAATCTGCCCCTCCTCTTCTATTTCGTCAGCTCTCGACACAGTCAGCAGCGTGTCGCTCGGGAAAAGAGCACGCGGCACAGCAGCCAGTCGGCTTTAGCGTCGCGTCCCAACCGAGCGATCACCATCGCGCGCGCCCGCCTCTGCTTACGTGGAGCCAAGCACGCCTCTCTCGAATGTCCGCAGCGAGAGCACCGGAGCTTCGTCGCCGGCGCGCGTACCTTTTTACGTAAGTCCGCGGCGAAGAGCAACATGCCCGTGAAGCCAGAAGCGAGCCGCCGATCCTGATCCGCTCCCCCGAAGCGAGCACAGGCCGCAGGCATGGAAACGAGGATCGTGCGCGTGTCCCTCAGGGAACGCGTCAAGCTCTACGCGCTCGCCATCCTTTACGGCTGGTACTTGATCGTGCGCAGCCTTTTCAAGTGGGCCTACAATCCGAAGCAGTTCTTCGCGCTCCGTCACAGGGACAAGCCCCCGCCTTGCCTCGTCGACGACACCTTCGGCAAGCACAGCTACATAAAGCTCAAGGTTCTTATCTTCCTTATTTTTCATCTTTTAAGATCGTGTAAGACTCTTCTTTTTTTTCTGCGCTGTATAAGCTCGTTATCTCGCGCGGAATCATCGCGCCAGCCGAGAGCGTTTATAAATAAAAGCGGCAAAGGCGATTAGGACTTATCGGCAGATTCGAAGTTCGTGTTTGACATGACGATTGTAAGCTCGAGATTTGAATAGTTATAAGAGCTTGCGAATGAAAAATGCGAGGATGTTAAAGCTGCCTTTATATTCTGTGCGATCCGATCGTATATAGACTACGAGTCCCGTTATCGGAAAGATATGTCGATGCTGCAGCGTCGATGTCGAGTTAACGAATAATAATTCCGAATGTGGAAAGTTACAGATACGTTGAGCGCTTTGTAAAGAATTGCACTCGAAGTTTAGCACATACCGCGTAAACAATTCACTTTGCTGCAAAAACAAACTGCTCGGACAAAATATTGTAGATATTTGAAATTGACCCCAGATAACGTGTTCACTGCGGAACGCATACAAATGAAATTTGGTCGTGTTATCGAGTGTCGAACGATGCGATGACGCTTGCCTTATAACTTTCAGTAATTATTATTGCGGCTATTTAATGCCTCTCAAAGGTATTTCAAAAATCTTTGAAAACATATTTAAAAAAAGGGTTCAATTGAATCCTACTTTTCAACGTATTGTAAAAATAAATAAATTTTACACTTCGTATAAACGAAAAGTTTATATATTTAAAACAAAGGGCATATATAGCCGCACAGGGAACCGTTTCCAGTTCGAACCCTTCTCCTAAGCATACCCCAAATGAACCGTTAGCCTGAAGACGTAAGAGATAAAATAGATCTTGTAGATATAATGAACACTTAAAAAGTTCTTTGGCAGCATTCAATTTTTTGAATGCACGTATATAAACGTAAATTATTGCAATTAATTAATTAATTTTTTATTGCAATCAATTAGTTAATTTTTTTATTTCAGAGAATAAAATTTCATTACGTTGAAGCAGGTGATAAGCAAAAACCGCTTCTACTACTTCTTCATGGATTCCCAGATTGTTGGCTGTCGTGGAGAGAGCAAATCCCAGTACTCTCGAAATATTATAGGTACAATATGAACAATGTTAAGACTTAATTATTAATTATCAACAAGAAGTTAAATTAATATGTTTGCATATTTTCATAAATCGTCTGTTATATTCGCTATTTACGCTTATTCACTCTGTCGAATTTAAAAAGAAAATTAGCATATGATTTCGACAGCTGTTCTAATTTATGCATAATTTTTACAGAGTCGTCGCGTTAGATTTAAAAGGATTCGGCGATAGCGATAAGCCGGCAAACAAACGTTCGTACAGGACGGAAATTCTGCTCGATGAATTGAAACAATTTATCGTTGCATTAGGAGTAAAAAACTGTACAATAATTGGACACGATTTGGGAGGCCTCTTAGGATGGTACATGGCAGCTCTATACGACGACATAGTGTATAAATTTATTGCTATATCTAGTCCCCATCCAAATATTTATTGGAATAGCATGTCCGGTGAAACTGTTTTTAGTCGTAGGTGAGTTTTTCTTAATTATTATTAATCGCACAGTCATAATTCTGCAGCAATATTAAATAAAATAAATTTTTCATAATCTTATCTACATTATCAGAATTAAGGTTCGATAAAACGCGTCGAAACCAATCGAAAGCAAATTGTAGCTCTAGCAATAATTTTTATATTGAGAGAAATGTTTAGTAAAATTTACTGCATTGCTAGTAAAAATTACTATACTGTATGGGAAAGTGGTTGCAGACTGCCATTATGGAAAAAAATACCATACTATATAGTAAAATTTGCCAGACAGTATTGTAATTTTTACTGTATTTATGGTAAATTTTACTATATCGTATGGTAATTTTTTTTCATAATGGCACTCTGCAACCATTTTCCCATACACTATAGTAATTTTTGCTAGACATTTCCCTCAGTTTATACTTCGTTGAAATAAGAAAATTGATTTTTCACTCTATTCACACTAAACACTAATAAATTCAAATGGCTGTAATGAAAAACTTGCAATGCTTGGTCATCATTGACATCATCGTCTATTACAGGTGGATGCACTTTAGCAGATTACCATTCTTACCCGAAATTGACGTTTTAACGGAAGATCTAGCAGTCATTACCGACACGTTTAAGCACATAAAAGATCGAGAACGCGACAACGATTACGTCGAAGCTTACAAATATACTTTCAGCAGAAAAGGTGAGACATAAAAAAATTCATCTAAATTACCTGCAAACCATTGCAGTGTTGCAGACAACGAAGTGATCGCTATATATCGAAACTAAATTAAGGATGCATTTTACTTTCAGAGGATTGGACGGGGCCCATCAATTATTACCGCAATTTGCCTTACACGCGTCTAAATTCGAACAGCGAGCAACTCGCCACGAGGACTCTGCTGATAGTCGGCAACGCCGATCCCTCGGTTTCCCTGGAGAACATAGTCCACAGCACGGAGTACGTGGAGAAGTTCAACGTGAAGGTAGTACCGGGCGCCGGTCACTTTCCCCACCAGGAGAAGCCAGACTCCGTGAACGAAGCGATAATGAAGTTTCTCGTCGGTAAGTCTCTCGCCAAGGGGCGCGCAATGACCTTCCTTTGTGCCAAGATCTGTGTTAAAAAGCTATCCAAATCGCTAAGAAGTTCCTTTCGCTTTTGATTTCACTCTTAATGAGAATGCCTTGATTATAAATGAATTGCTTTCCGCCAGGTAGGTCTATGTTTCTTTTATTGCTTTTCCTTGTTTAATTGTTTACCGATTTTTTTATCTTCTTCTTGGAGCTTACCGTGGAGAATTGAATAAATATTAAGTACGCGTAGAAAATTCAAGTTTTTGATTCTGGTTCTAGGTAATCATCCTGTGGCCGCAGAGAAAGCGCCAACCAAAAGCATCGTCTCCTCGTGGCTGGGATCATTGAGTACGACCGTCAAATACGGCAACCAGGTTTTCGATGCTGTACATAAACGGACTAATGGTGTCGTGAATAACCTGCCCAGCAGAGTGCTGTATTTAGGACAGTCGAAGGATTACTCATAAGCTTCGCTGCGTCACGAAAGAACTATTTTGCTAGTGACGTTTGCGAATGATGTACTGTATCTATTATGATGAATGTGATAAGTGCGTTCGGCGCTCGAAGTATATACAAACAAACTCGTTACTGTTTCTTCGTTGTAAGTAAAACATTTTTATGTAAAAGTGGTGTGATGGTGACTATTTTTAAATTTTTACTTTTAACAATATAAGACAAATTTTATGTGATTCGATGTTGAACTATTTTTTGTGTATTGACGGTGATGTGAAATGTGGCAATGTGTAAAAGAAATTTTAATTAATTTAGATAGTCGATGCACTGTTTCAAGACTGCTGGTGTGAATATTTGAACTTTTTATACCATATAGTGAAAACTCGTATATTAAAAAAATTAAGAATAATAAAACATATGTATGTCATTATTTAATAAATACGAAAATTCTTGTAAGAAATTATACACATTTTTTATTGCGAATGTCTGCACAAAATTTGTCACTTATAATATAAAAATAGATAACAAATTGCACGCTCGAATAACGTTCATTAGGCTAGGTTCTGTTACTTATGTGAATTTTAATAAATACATGTTAAAATGTAAAATTCTCTTTACAAAATGAAGAACGTGATAAATGTCGTAAATATGAAAATGTCATCAGTCTCTATACACGTTTTCATTGTATTCTCACCGCGAATATAATTATAAAAATTGCTGTATAAATCTTCCATAAAAATAATTTTAATATATAAAATGATCTATCGACATTAGTTTTTCACGTAGTATTTCTGTTCTTGGCCTTCCTGTGAACAAACAAAGTCGAAAATTAAAATTAGTTTGGAGATAAAGTCTAGAACAGGAGAATTGATAATAACAGTCTTTAACTGATAATACTATCTTACTTTCCAAAGTTTTCTCCGTCTTCAATGGTTTCTGGCAATTCGCAATTCATAGTTTCTGGCAAAATTAAACAAAGGCATGCGCCGATGATCGGTCCGATACCAAATAATAATGGCGGCAACCACGGTTGTACATTACCCTAGAAAACGTTTTAAAAAATATCAATGTTATATATCATTAATTATATTTGTGGCTGCTTGTCTTCTTTTTTACTATATGAGAACAAGCAATCTTAATGATTGCAGTAATCTGTAAGATAAAAATCTTTTATATATTAAGAGGATCCATCACCTTAAAAAGAAAGAAAAGTACACGAATTAGTACAATTAAACATTAATAATATAAAAATATATAAAATTTATGATAAAATAAACGTATAGAAAGAATTCTTCTAGATTTATTTTATCATAAATGTTGTATATTGATATACTATTAAAGTTAAATTGTTCTGATAAGAGTACTTTTCTTTTTTTTAGATGTATTTTTATCTGCTGTTTTAAAGTTGGTGGATCCCCTTAAGGTAAAGAATACGGTGATAATTTAATAATACTATTATTATATATTTATTATATATAAAGAAACCAAAACGATATCATTAGATTACTAAAAATAAACTACCGTACCGTTAAGCTATTTTTCACCATACGTGATCTTAAATTGCATGTTACTAAAACGCTGCTTTAAAGCTTATTGTTGATTATCGACTTATAAAAAAACATAATAGTCATAACACGGATAAGAAATACACGTAGGTTAAATATCATCGCATCATTAAATACAGACAAATAGATTTTTATTTTTAATTCAAAAGCGACGAATTTAAAAGAAAAACTAAAAATTATCCATTTTTTTAGAGCACAACATTTAGAACTTTGCTATACACATATAGTTAATATAAATCGATAATAAATCCAATTTTTGACAAAGTAGATTTAAGTAGATATTGTTCTGAGCCACAGATGTGATGTTATAATCATTAAATTTCCAATATAATATCAAAATCATTTACACGTTCATTCAGCTTGCATAAAACTGTAAACTGATAGCTTGAACGATAATTAAAAACAATAATCATAAGATGCAAGAGTCGAAGACTATCTCATTTAATCGAATGAAAATAAAAAGCAGTACTAATGCAAAGAGAACGTGAAAGAGTCATTACCATAGTGGCAATGTACGGTGCAATCATACTAGCGATCCTCGCGCAGATGCTGCCGGCACCGATACCGACATTCCTGACTACCGTGGGGAAGACCTCGCTACTGTAAAGATATACAGTGGGGAAGGAGATGGCCATGCTGGCGATACCGATCGCGGCCAGGGTCACCCGCATCGTTGGATTATCGAAACATATGATCAGCAGCAGCATCACTCCGGCGACGGCGTTGCTGCCCATCAGAATGCGCAGGCGGGACACCCGCGAGATCAAGTACAGTACGATCATGGTACCTGGTAATTCGACCACCGCTGAAAATATTAAATCACTTTACATTGACTATAAAGAAAACGCAATTGGGTTTAATAAACTACACTCTTTAGCTTTACAGAGAAAGAACTGCTTTCCCTCTAAATATGAATAAGTGAAATTCACTTCGAATAAGTGTATATACACTTATCACGTATAATAAGTGTATATTCACTTATTCGAAATGAATTTCACTTATTCATATATAGAGGGATTGATAATGCGAAAGAGTGACTCCTGATTAAAGTAAATTCTAAGCTAACGAACTTTCAGTGCGGCTCAATGTTTTTATGAGAATTACATAATTTTTTAATTTTCTTAATTGTTAATGAATATTTAAAAAAGGTATATTAAATACTTATTATTTTACTCATTATTTTACAACGTATCCTATTTGCTCCACATCACTAAAACTTTTAATCGTTTTTATGGTGCTTATTGAATGCGCTACATATTTTACGGTAAAAATTAAATCGATTACCCGAAACTGCGGTATTGACGAAAATGTTTCCATCGAGCTGGCCCATGTACTGTGCCAATCCGAAGAAGCACATGCCGCAGACGAACCAATTGACGCATATGCAAATGGTTTTGATGCGAAGATTCGGAGATCTGAACAAATGCGTTACGTTGTACTTTTTTTCCTGTTCCGTTACGGCCTTCCCCTGATTACTGTGAGCGTCGATTGCGGCAGTGACTTTACTTAAGGGTATGTGATTTTTTTCTGCGGCTTTCGTCAGAATCTCTTCCGCTTCCTTTGTTCTGCCGACCACCAACAGCCACCTTGGCGATTCAGGGACGATCCTACATAAAAACGATTAAAAAAAATTTGTTATTATTATTAACTTTATTATTAACTATTTGTTGTTATTATCATTAAAAAAAAATTGTTTTCCATAAAGTAAATATTTTATGTATACAGAAAAATAAGTATATAATTATTTTTAATGCCTGATATTACCGTGTTAATTAATTTAAAGAAGTTATTAGCTACAGAAAATATTTTAAGAGGCCAAGGATTATTCGAAGCTAAGCAAGTTACAAATTATTGAATTTTCTTTAAAATAAAAGACGAAGTAAAAAAAGTTTGATTTAAATAATATCCATCAGGTCTATAGGTTGAAAAATTGTTTAAATTCCTATACAAATTCCTACATACTTATTTCCGTAATACTTGATCCTAATGAAAGTTATTTACAATCCTTATTAAAAAGGTCAATTTCGAATGTCCTGACATTATTGGAAAAATACAATATTTTTTTTAATTTACTAATATAATACACGACCTTTAGGCGGTTATAGTTACAGTACATGCGAGGACATAACTTAAAATTAACTACTACACGCTAAAACAGCTAAGGTGAATTAAATTTCACTATTTTTTTAAAGTAATTCTGTAGTTAATTCACTCATAGAATCTACTCTAGTGGAGTGAAATAATCGCTTTAGACGAGTAAAATGATTTCATTTCACTCTCATAGAGTAGGATTTTTTAAATTATGGTCTACCCTTTCTCTCTACATTTGAGTGAAAAAAATTACTCTATATTATAATAATTTTGATATATTTGCCTCCAACGGAGTCAGCATTACGTTCACTTCACTCCACTCTAGCAGATTTAACGTGATGTACAGTTTTTATTAAATAAATGTTCTCCCTACAGGAATATTTTCAGTATTTCTAAGTTTCTCACAATAATAATTGGTCTTATCCCTTCAAGGAACCCGCGCATCGCAAAATCGCACAATATAGTAAGCCGTTAAAAGGAAGCCTCCGTGAATGAAACAACGTTATACAGCCCCAAATGGCTAATGTTGCGTTGCGCAAAATGAAGAACGGTAATCGAGCAATTTGAAGTTTAGCGAGAGCCCGGCCGCACGCGATCTGTTAATGACACCATTATGTACATCGCGACGAAGTGAATGGAGCCGTCTCACCGAGCAAACCTCATAAAAGCGAAGGCCTCGCGCATGAGAAATGAGCGCGGATCCACCGTAAGCGCGTCTGCAGCAAAAACTCGCCGGCCGCAATTGCTCGGCCCAATTCGCGCGACTTGCGCCGATGAAAAAGCGCCGCGAGTCAACGACTCGGCCGCTCGGCATCTTCAATCGCTTAATCGTTTCCTTCGAACTGGCCGTTTTTTCTTCTCCATTGGCCCCGCGGCCATTGGCTCAATGCACGGACGCCAACGGCCGAAAGCTTCGCTCGTCGTTCCCACCGAGAAAACCTCCGACGGGCTCTTATCGTACCGCATTCACTTCCGAGAATTTAAATTTACGTCTCGAGAACGCTAATTGCATGTTTTATCTGCCTTATTTTATATCGCATTGATAAAAAGTAGTTTGAGATTTTGATTATACTATGGATTTTTTGTTGGTTTTTGTTCATCCAAAAAAAATAGTTTGGTTTATAAATTATCTGCAACGCTTACCAATAGTACGAAAGCAAGAAGATGGGCGGTATCGATACAGCCATTTGGAATCCGTACCACGTGCGCGTCAAGTAAGACACCAGTGGATTCATAAGGAAGCCTAGTAAGAATGGCACGTGGAATAGAACCGATAAAGTCGAGCGCCATTTTGGTCCCACGATTTCCATAACTGCAATTTCATTGTTAATTCTCGTTAATCATTACAAAAGAATATAATCATTTTGAGACGTGTAACTTACGCAAAACGAAGCTGATTAGCATAGTGCCACCTGTGGCCACTGCGGAGATAAATTTGAACACTAAGAACAGCTCGTACCAATGCGAAAATGCAGTTAAAAATCCAGTGACTGATTGCAGTAGTACAGCAATCATCAGAGGGATTTTTCTTCCGATCCTGCAATTACGTTGCGTAAGTTAGGTTCGTTGAAATGAAAGTTAAAAGTTAAAAGTGCCTTATTCACGCAATGCGGAAAAAGTAAAACTTAAAGCACTCCTTTTTCTTTATCATCAATAAACATTCGCAGTAACGTGGATGCAAAATTTAAAATACATTACCTGTCGGACATCGCACTAAAAACCATGTTACCAATCAAGATTCCAAACATCGTGCAAGTCTGAGCAAAGTTTGCCAGCTGCTCTCTGTCGCACACCAAATTCCACTGGGGAAAAAAAATGTTTTATGCAATAGTAGTCGTAATAAAATATATAGTTTCCAAAAAAATAAATAAATAAAAGAAACCTTCTTTTTTAGAAAACATACCTGAGTAGTGATAGTCTCCCTAAAAATGCTCCTGTCGTAGTGGAACTGAGTGCATTTCTCTACGGTGCCGTTGACGTTAACGTAGCAAGGCTTCAAGGTACTGCTGTTGTCGGTGCTGATCGGCGAGGTGCATGTGTAGTTGATCGGCGGCGCGAGGAAGACGATGGAGAGCTGATGCCATGCCACTGGGAATTTTACCAAAGACACGGCGACGGCGATGACTATCTGCCACGGGCCCAGTGTGCCCATCGCCTCTTGCACCAAGTCAGCCGCATTTTTATCTAGACAAGTTCAACGTTATACTTTAATATAAATTTTTACCCACATTGTACTTATCGTAATAGTATATTATGTACTACAGGAGAGAAAGTAAAGAAAGGCATAAACCGCATGGAAATTATCAACAAACACACGATTTATGGTATTTTTTACTCTTTCTCATGGTGACACATTTTTTCCTTCTCGAGGAAGAAATTACAAGCTTTTTGAACAGACGCGTAGGCAAAAAGAAAATCTTCATTCCCCGTAAATTTATAGGCCAGCAGGGAATAAAGATTTCTTTATTTCCCGTTGACTTTCCCTAGGGAATGAAAACTTAATTTATTCCTTGTTTTTGGAAAAAGAAAATGCTGGCTATAATAGGGAATTCGGGAGTAAAAATATAGAAAGTTGCTCGTCATTATGAAAAAAAAAAATATATATATAATATGAACCTACGTATAAGAAACGTGTATGTACTATTTCAAATAAGGATTTTATTTCATGTTTCTTCTTCAATAAGTTTACAGAAATTTTTTACAGTGTTTGTATCCGTTTGAAAGAAGTGGAGGCACGATTGTTAAAAATGTCAAGTAATATTAAATAATAATATTTAATACAAAAACGTTAATTTTAATTTATAATTGATCAAATTTTATTGATCTAGTTTTATTAAACCCTCATTTAGCTAATGAAACCGTTATACATATCTAACAAATCTCAAATATACTATAGACCTCAATCACAGATCACACATTCCGATAATTGTCATCTCAACTCAAAATCATTAAAGAACAACTCCCAGTCCCACAAGAGTTAAAAAGGAGTAATCGCAATCAATTTAAGAAACATAGGGTCTGACAATAAGATTTTCTCTCCTAAAAAAAAGAACTATACTGCTTCTCCGAAAAAATTTAATTGCATCCTAAAATTTAAGTGCCATTTCGCCGAGCACTTAATTTTCTGAGTTTTCCAAACCAATAAATTGCAAAAGATCCATTTGTAACTTTAAACCGAAGGCTTTCCTTCCTAAAAGTGGAATTTACGAGATGAAGCTAAAATAAGAATCCCCATTATTACGAAACGTAAGTGTACTCAACTCAACCCAAAGTGTCCAAAGAATATTATTTTCCTCTTCATCATAAAAAAAAAAACGAACAACCGAATAGACATTCCGATATATACGCGAGTTATGTATTTTTTTTTATTTCGATACGATTAATGTGTGATTATTTACTGAGAAAAAAACCGAATTATCACTTTTCAACCATTGTTTAAACAATCATAATTTTTCAATAGTCCATTTAATACAGTCTCTACTTATCCTATACATATGTTACCTACAACATTTACAATAAAAGTGATGTCATCAAATAGATAGAATGATTTTGCTAATTTCCCTGGGCTAATTGCAAGTAGTCAAAGAAGCCTCTGTCGCGTAAATAAGCGAAATCGCCTTGCGTCACCTCTCATCTGAACATTCGATCGTACGCGCGCGAGTCCCCCGCTGTTTGATTCTGCGCTCACCCGTAAAGCCATATATACTTATCGCTTATTTTTCGTAAGACGAGAAGAGCGTCATCGAGTCAACGCTGACGAAGCGCGCCCGTATGGATACCCGCCGAACAGCGCTGCAATGAGACTTTTTTTTTTTTTGCCGCTGATCGTTCGCAACATTTGTTGCTAGCCTCGAGCGCGCGCTTTTCTTTCTCCTCGCGCCGATCGAGCAGTGCCGCTGCAGCGCCGACCGACGGGGACAAAATATAGCCGATTCGCCGGGCGGAAGCCGCAACGAAGGATGCGCGTCGCTGGATCGAGTGTCACGCGCTTAGATTTCGTCGGGGTCTCTGCGGTCCGGCGTGAATTAATAATAACGCGCGGCCTTTACGCGGTTTTCATCGCGCGGTCAAATGCCGTCCATTATATAAGAATAAATCAATGATAAGGCGAGCGTCGTGTTCTCATAGTGCTTTATAGAGCGCGATCAGAGTGTCAAGAGCAATTTTCGCCTGCTCTATAAATTCCTTCCCGTGAAATTCGCTGATTTATCAGTGCAATTCACTGAATTATCAGGCATTTCCAGGAAATTTTATTATGTCCTGAATCTTTGTTTTTTTGTGTTTTATTTTTGTATTTTGTATTTAAAGGGCTTTCGCCCGTAGAATAAATGAAAATAAAAAAAATGCCCTGGTCCTCACGGATAATTCAGTGAATTTCACGGCTCGGTATGATTCATGCACATAAGAATCGTGCACATATTAGTTCGTGCACAGTTTAACGTAGTAAATATATCTATAAACTGTATAAACTGTGCACGAACTAATATGTGCAC
>JAWWEN010044019.1:0-12480 GCA_035582955.1 Sycophila texana
ATAATAATAGAGCCATAATTATTAGTGCACTATTAATTACGTGTACAATTCTTATGTGCATAAACCCTACCCAGCCGTTGTTAATTAATATTTTGATAGATAAACAATTGAATGTATTTAATAAATTGAAATGACTCAACAATTATTTTAGGCAAAGGTAATGCAAAGTGAATGCCAAGAGTTTCACTTGTAACAATAATTTTCTTACCGATCGGTTTGCAAAACAAGAACATTTCTTATCTGAACGATGAAAAAGAAAACTTTAGCCGGTATCTGAATTACTTCACTTTGTTTATTTGTACATTTTCCTTTGACGCACTACTTGAATCAATGAATCCACGAAAATCAAAATATTTATACCAGTTGTACATATATTACGTCGATATCATGCGACAATCGCTCCTTAACTTAACAAAGCCTCTCAATAATCATCAAGCTCGATTAAGGATACACTCTGGTATGCAGTTAGATCAACAGTTAATTTTCTCCTAAAAATAGCTGTTTCATTTTCAAGGCTTAAAGAAGAATTCCGTAAAGAAATTTAACGTAAATCTACAAGAACAAATTACAAATATTTCGAATAAATGGAGTGGCGATTGATTAGACGAAAAAAATTGCCGCAATAATTTCACTATTAATAATAAAAAGTTGTAAAACTCACAGCAATAATTAAAGTAGTTAATAGAAACTACTTGTAATTTTTGATCGTCAGATTGTATAATTTTTATGGCAATTAATTACTTTTATCGCTTTCGCTTACTGCATGTACTGTAAGTATTGCAATTTGTTTTACACTTCTATTAAATTTCCTTACAAAATTTGTCAACGCATTGAATTATACTTCAAAGATAGTCGGTGCTCAATATTTTACTGTGAAGGTTCTATTCGCTTTTTTTTTCATAAAGAATGAAACATTTTCTAACTCAATACCGTGAGCTGCAACAGATATTAAAAAATGTATTCTCAAACTTTAATTTCCAGCAGAAAAATAGAATTTCTCATTTCCAAGCTTTAAATTACGAAGGTTACCGGCAACTCTGCGGATAATTATTGTCAAGGGTATCAATGAAAAAGTCTCGACGAGTTATTGCATCCTGGGCCTCTATAGCTTATAGGAGCACCTCAAGGGAAGGAGTAATAAAAAAAAATCTTTTAAAAACTTTTTCCTGATCATCCAATTTTTAACCTAAATAATACAAATAAATTGTGCATTTAAGTATTTCAAAGTGATAGAGGACACGACGCGACCCAGATGCGCGTCTTTTCAAGAAAGCAGCTCCCACGAAATTGAATTTTTTTTTTTTTGAAAAACAAAATCGAGCCAAGAGGATGTAAGGGCGGGCGGCGCACAAAAGGCGTCATATCGTCAATTGATTTCAGCGTAGCGTCGTATATGGTCAAAAGTATACAGTGTCGAAGCAGCCGTCGCCGCGTGGTAACTCCGTTGGATCGGGCCATTATCTCGTCAGCCGCCACTTAAGCCCATCACCGTCGCGCCGATTCCGCTTTCGTCGCCGGCGTCGAAGTGCGAAATCGACGCGAAGATTCGGCCCAATTGTCCCCCCTCCACCCTCCCTCCGCTCCTAAAAGGAGTCCGCGCTGTTCGCCTTACTGTTAGAGCGCACCGACGGCGAGTCATGGAGCTTCGCGTAGCGCGATCAATGGACAGTTTTTTCGTCGTAGTTTTTATATTTACTAAATCGAATAATTTATATAGTGAGTACTGTAGAAAGCAAACGGATCGACGAAATTTTTGAGTTCTGCTTAATATTGTTATAAGTATGTAAGGATTTGATTTAATTTGAATTTATATTAATTATAATTATAATTTAGAAAGAATTTTTCTTAAATTAATGAATTATAATAATTCATATTTATAATTCTATGTAATTTAATAATTGAGTTTAAAATTAATTAAAATTCTTAACAAAAGGTACTGTATTTGTGTATAAATAAGTATTGTTAGGAAGAAAACATCAATTAATCAAACAGTTTTAACAAAATAATTTGTAATTACAAAAAATGTATTTAATGATTTTAAATTGTAATCATTTGGGTGGAATTAATTTATTAATTAATATTTATTAGAATGCAGAACAGGATGAAAAAAAAAATATTTCTATAAAATTCTTCAATAAAAGAAATCCTTCTAATAATAATTAGAATTAATGATTAAATTTAAAGTTTTTCGTGTAGATAAAAACATATCTGGCGAACGTAAATTTTTCTTCTTCGCTAAAACTTTACAAGGCTTATTTTTTTTTTAAGGGAATTCAATTTTATTTAAAATTTCAATAAACGGTGATTTGAATTAATTTGACGTTTCTATTTAGTCGCAGAACTCTTATTGACTTAAAAAGAAACCGCATAATTTTAAAATAAATTGACAAAATAACGATTACTTATCGAAACTTTACATTTGCTCCTCGTGGAATCGGCAAGTGGGTTACGGCACATCACTTACAATAGCAATCACCGCTCGCAACGCGTCGGAGCGTAAAAAAAGTCTCCTCGGCGCATTACTCACCGCGGTATTCCGTCAATCCGATTGCGAAGTGACAGGGAGAATTAATCAGTCGAACTGAAAAAATAAATAAATAAATAACTAAACGGAGAAAACGAAATTTTCGATGCGTGCGCGACTTTTCCTCCTGCATCTCCTCCTGCCTGTCGAGGTATAAGTGCGTTCGCACTTTATTTCTCGCGGCTGAATAATCTGTTTGAAAAAAAAAAAGAAAAAAAAAAAAAGAAAGAAGGAAGGAACGCGTGTGCAGGTATTTGCAAGTCAAAATTGAGCCATGTGCACCTGCGTGCATAATTTCGACCCTCTTCTCGCGCGCCCGGTGACGAATCTCCAAACCGCTTCTTTTGTGCCTCTTCGGATGGGAATTCTAAAGGTGTCATTAACATTTTTGTTACTTAAATAGGTGCAGCGAGCGATACAAAGTCATCATATGCGTCTTACGTCTTAATTCCGTCTCTTGTTTTAAAAGGGAGGTCGCGATTTTTTTATCTATACATTTTTAGCTTGCCTGAATTTAATGAAAAGGGTAAGTATACGCGGAACAGTAGTTCCGCGAGGCAGAAATTTTGTATGAATTAATTTTTTAATTTGTAAACGATCAGTCGATGTTGCTTTATTTATTTATGTATTGAAGACCTTTAAAAAAATAATCTTTGTAGTTAATTGAATATTCCGATGTTTGAGTGGGACTTTCTTATCTCATGAAAAAAAATATTAAATATGGAATTTTATCTGTACTGTAATATAAGCTTGCCATATGTCAAGCGGACTAGAATAAATAAATACATTACGCTAATCTATATAAATTGTAAGCTCTGAATGAATGAGCATTTTTTCACGCAAAAGAGTGGGTAATTTAATAGCCTTGAATTATGACATAGTTGCTGTTTACTGACCTATTTCAGTACAATATGTTTTTTTAAATTCGATTGTCTGTTTTAGATAGCGGTATGTCTCTAAAATCGCTTTGTTAAATAAAAATTCTTTTCAGATCAGAGTATATACGTTATTTACGGTGAAATAGTTAAAAAGCAAATTTTAGTCCGCGAAGTAAAATATTGGTTCAGCTTTGAATGTCAGTACTAAAGTATAAAAAAAATGTAATGTTCTGTATCGTCTTTCTCGAATAATTTTACGAGAAAATGGATGGTTCGAGAAAAAAAGAGCGATCCTTTCTACGAGTGACTCAGTTTCAGTTCAGCATTGACCAATATTTTTCATACGTACACAATTAACTTATCAATGGTCTTTTAATGATGAAACGAACTCAATTTGGTCAGTACTAAACTGCACGATTCCTAATTATGCTCGGTTGAATAATAGCAGTATCTTTTTATCAAAACAAAATTTTTGTTTTTCTAGTTTTCATTGTGAATCCCTATGTTACATAAGATATTTTTTCAGTTAATGTGAATTTAATCGAAACTTGTTATTTTGAGACAAACGCGATTTTGAACATTACTAAATAATTGTATTTTTTCAGTGGCAACTAAATGAAGACCTAGTCAGCTTGTGAAAGAAAGTTTGGAAATTCTGAAGGAAAGAAAAAAAACAATTCAACCACATTTAGCAAATCGTTCAAAAGCAATTATGATGAAGCTCACTGAAAGCGTGTCGACGACCTTTAACTCAATCACAAGGTCCAATTTCACAGAATGAAACAAATTTTTCGTACCGTTCCTTCCACTCGGCATACTAAATGCCTATTAATCATAAAGAATCTCTCAATTAAAGCTGTATTCCCTTCTTATTTCTCTTTAAACCACCTACGAAAAGATAAATTTCTTTAACTTCCTCCGAATTTAGAAAAAAAAAAGTGAAAGGCAGAAGGATCTCCCACGTATCCCACACCTCCACAGAACCTCGATCAAATTCAGAATGTCATTCACGGATTAGCGTATATAAACCCACCTTCCTATAATCAATTCTATCCCACAAAAAAAAAATATATTGTCCAAGGTCGCAGGAAGCTCTACGTACTCGCAAATCCGACAGGAAACGTCCGACGAGAATTGGGTCGAGCGACGCATCCGCCGAAGGATCCATACATGTGCGCAAACACGCGAACAGAGGTATGTTATGTACAAAAAAAAGGTGGCGCGTGCTTCGCGTCCGTCTGGTGTACGGCGTCGATTGCCGATGGAAGCGGGTCAATGTCGGGCGCAAGGACTACACATGCGGCCGCGCGCGAACCCCGCGAGGCGGACTCTCTTCTCATTCCGGCTGTCCCAGATAAGCGATTACAAACTCGACGAGCTTATCGCCTCCGCATTACGCGCCGGGCGGTTTATTTGAATTGCTAAGCGCCCATTGCGCTGCGCGGGCGAATATTCTGTGCTGCGGTTGACAATACTCGAATGTCCTGCATTTCTTTTTGGAGGGATTGCGCGATGACTCTTAAGGTGACCCGTGCTTGGTGCTAAAATTGAAGCAATTGGAATTATTGAGAAATGTGTTTATATTATTAAAATCATTTAAATGTTATTATAGTTCAGATTAAGCGGATGTTAATACTATTAGAGATCTACTTTTCTTTAAGAATAATTAATACAATGATTTTTCAATTAAAATATATATATATAAATATATATTTTTTTTAAATTATTGTGAATTTTTTTTAATAAGTAAAAGTGTATACGGATTCATCCATTAACTTAAACTTAAAAAGCCTCCATTTATTCTAAGTACTGATGGTTTTTATATAAATGCGGTAGATTTAATTAAAATAATGTTACTCTGTAAATATTTACATATACTACGTGTATACTTTAAATATAATAAATTATTGTGTTTTTCTGTTTAATATTTCATCTTGTAATTAAAATGAAAACTGTGGAAAAAACACATGTAAATGCACATATATGCATTGAACAATTAAATCAAAATAATTGAAAAGGTTAGTGAAAAAAAATATATACGATCTACCTTACTATCCCCTAAAACCGTTTTCTATATCAACACTACACAACAACAAAAAGATTTACCCATATAATCAAAGCAATAAATCTCATCGAAATCACTTATCCACATATCATCCACAAAAGCGTAAAGAGGCTTATCTAGTAGAGCAAAGATAATTGCAGCGGCCATCCAATAGATCACTCCGGAGAGCCTCGATATCGCGAAACCCGCAAGTCCCGACGTCGGCGGTTCATTAGCAATCGCGTCGCGTTCACTTTAACAGAGCGGCTAAATTTATTTCGCCTTTAATTTAAATTTTTTTTTGCGTGCGCGTGGCAATGGGGAATTTTCGCGCGTCCTTTCGCACGGTTTCGAGGAAGCCACCGCGGCATACAAATTAGGAGACCCCGCGGTCGAGGGCTATGCGCGCGGCTTTTCCCTCCGTGCGTTTATCTTCCACGGCGGGCGGCGAAAAAGCGCGGACCCCAAAAAGGAGCTTGCAGACCACCGGCGCAGCGTCATACGTGTACATTATAATTATATATCTGCGATCGTCACCGCGCGAGTGATTTGGAACGTTGCATGTATATAGATGTGAAATGCGCTTTATTTTTTATTATTTTTTTATTTTTTCATTTTTTTTTATTGTAGGTGCGATTTGTAACTTGCGGAATTTAATAGGGTGGTAATGAGGATGGGATGCGTGTAATTGCAAACGGAAACGCTTATTTTATTAGGGAATTGGAGACGAGTTTCTCTTAATTGGCTAATTGCTTACTTTAAATATCTCGATTATTGTAAGTAATTGTGTGCGTAGGGATTTGAAATTTACTGCGATTTGTTTAACAGCATTAGATTGATTAAATTTGTAAAAATTTACATTTTTTAAGTATAAAAACTTTTTTGTAATCATATTTAATTTTTAAATTGTGACATTCTAACTTATTTATTTATTTTTTAGATATATAAATAAAAAAATATTAATGTCTCCAAATTTTAGTAATTTAAAATATATATATAAAAATTTATCTAAAAAAGTCTTGATCAGCATTAACTCTCTATTTTTTATTGTTAAACACTACTGTTCTTTTGGTTTAATTTAGAACATTTTTCAATCCATTTCTTTAATATTTACAGCAACCAATGCTGTGAAAAAAATGAAGCTTCAAAAGAAAAAGAAATTTTATAAAACATATATGCCTAGGATAATTAAAAACCGTATTAATTTAATTACCGTACGTAAAAGAGCCTTTCGATGTTTTGTTAATTTTTTTCGCATAACAGTACTGTCTCATAAATTTTTCATGAGTTCACACGTTCAGACAACCCCAAAAGTTGTTTCACATAAATGCATGAATTTGAATAATACTTCCCATCATATTCTCATAAAGCAAGTCGATTCCTTCGGCACACTTTGAACTTTACTTTATATGAATACCCAATGTAATAGACATGGTGTACACCTCGCTCGCTTTAGATTCAACATTTTTTTAATTCAGTCTTTAACAAAATTAGACGAAACACCATTTTAATTGGAAAATGTACGATTGTGGCAATACAGTTTTTCTTTACAAGTTTTTCTTTAACTAAGTGGATCTAAATAGATTTTGCGTCACGCTCCTTTTTTTATCATTTACATAATAATCTGGTTGTTTAAATCTATGAATGGAATTTATTGACAATATATGAAAACTGGAGACTTACTTCGTAAAGATTTGCAAAGGTTCGAAAAAAAAAAAAAATGAAATTATGGCACAACATACAAAAGGTCACGACACGAATATGCGACGAATCGCGGACTACAACTTAATTGAATTTTTTATGTGAAATTATGGCGTTAAATGCGCAGCGCACGATTTCTTGCGATATTTTTATGGATACGAAGTTTGCGTCATTGTGAGTGTATTTTTTTATTTTTTTTTTTTTAATAATTCTTTTAATTTATATCTGGAATTTAATTTCACCTTTATTTGAATAAAGTAAATAGAAAAGAGTTGCTATATTAACGATTGCATTAGCTACACGAATAATCCTGGTATTTTCCAAAAGGTACATCAAATTATTACTGTAATTGACATTTGAGTGTTAAAAAGTGAGCTGCATTTTAAAACTTTCTTATTTTTTTTATTATAGTATATACCATTTTTTTTTATTTTTTATATTACAATTTATTATTATTGTCAAAATTAAAAACTGCAAATAATTTTGTACAAAAAAAGTAAAAATGATTACAAAGTTAGATCTTGCGTACTTTAAATCTTTCCTGATATAAATATGTAACTAACAAAATTTTATTTTTTTATTGTTTGATTTGTAACATAATAGCTCTGCACTTAAATTTAAAATCTTCATTCGCGGTTTGCAATATCTTACAATTTCGAGGAATATCGACCAAACTTTTGGCTAACGTAAAAAATGACACGAGGAGAATATTAAAAGAGAAAAAAAGGTCACGATAACCTTAAGCATCCTATTACGTCAGTAACACCGACGTTACCGGCCACTGAAAAATGGTACCTCCGGAAATCGCGTTTTCGAGAAGCCCTCGAGCATAAGTGCACAGATGGTGCGCCTCATCGATACCAAAATACATACGATACGTGATTTATTGTCCGAGCTCACGGATCATCAGCCTCTGATTGCGTTTACCACGACGATTAGATTGTTAGTGCCTCCTTTTTTTATTATTTTTTTTATTTTATAGCTTTGACCCAATGTTATTCAGCTAACAACTTTTTTTTGTGTCTTTTAATAAATTCACCGAAATAAATTGAACTGGACGATGAACAACTCGGTATGATGCCTCAGTTTTGTTATCGATGGTAACTTATAACGACGAAAAAGGATGGATTGAGGAAAATTTAACAAAAAACATGGCTGTTAGAAATTTTAAAAAACGAAAATAAGTAATAAAATCGAGAAAAAAACTTCGTTTTAGTGCTACTGGTAAAAAATGAGCATCAGATAATTTGCAATTTAACGCACGATATCAGTTTTATTAAAAGAAAAACTTTTATTATCTTGTCGTTAAAAAAAAGCGGAGTTATAACTCTTAGATATTGAAAGAAAATTGACAACTCGCAGCTAAACTTTTCAACTGTTCAAATGTATCTTCTACTATGTCAAGTAAAGGTCTTCCTTTACTTGACACAGGCAGTAACAAAATTTTTAAGTTGCATAAATATTTGCATAAATCTTAATTGACTTCGTTCCGGATAAAAATAAGGTGACTTGAAAGATTTGAACAAAAGTCTCCGATAAAGAAGAGGTGCATTTACGTCCAAAAATAAAATTAATCAAATATTTACAGAGCGATTTGCGTCACTAGGAGCTGCAGTTTTGCATTTCACGTGTTACTCAAGTTTCTCATGTAAAACAAAAAATGTCAGTCTTGGAGCGGCGAAAATTTTGCGTCGCCGATCTATACCTTCGTAATCGCAAGAAGCTTATTCAATGCGCCGTAAAGCGAACTTTTCAATCGGCGCGTAAGCTTTTTACCCCACTCCGCGCTATTTTACGTAATTTTACTGCTGCTTAAAAAAAAAAAAGTTAACTTAACTTGTCCATTGAAATTTTAAATTTCTAAGCAGGCGAAAGTTTCACGAACTTTTGCGGTCGATTTTTAAAAATAGCATCACAAGTTTTAAGTGTCGAATCTACATTTTAAATTTTCGTAAAGATTTCATTAACTATCACATTTATGTATGTCTTTCTGTTAATTACAAAAATAGCATTAGACGAAATGCTACTTCTTTTTTTAATTCAGAAGATAGCTAAAAAAAAACATGTGTACATGAATTTGTCAACCTACTTTTTAAAGTGGTAAAAATTATAACTTTTAGGAATTTATTGACAAAGTAAGTTAAAAATAATATGAAGCTATCAAGCCATACGGTTTATGAAAATTAAAAAAAAATCATGAAAACAATTGAATAAGATCAGATTATACAAACACCTTAAACTTATACTACTTTAACTAATGGTTAAAAAAACATCTTTAGTAGCAAAGGAAAAACAAAAGATCGAAATAAGTTATCAAATAAATTATTTAATATCAACGTCCCACCCAAAATTATTGCAATGTCGAATAACACTTACAATAAGTGTCTTTATCAGTCTTTATATCATACTTACATTTTTATGTATTACATTAAGTGTAAGACTTGATAGAAAATAAGTGACTATTCACTCAATTGAAACACCACATATTCAACTTCAGTGGTATTGATGCAGATTTTATTGCTATCCGTTGACTGCAGGCCACCTACAAAACCATTTTCTGCGAAGCGTAAACAAACACCAGTCGATCGGAATGAAATAAATTGATCGTGGAAGCGGCACGTAACACTACCATGTATAATTGTGTGAAAATTCGTTGAAAGCGGAAAAGAAAACTTACGAGACGGAGTCGCAGGGCACGTCGCCCGCGTTTTCCCTCGAGGCCTCAGCATTTACGTAACCTCGTTGCGTGGACGCACCGTAAAAACCTCGATGATACACCTTCGACTGAGTCCTTCGGATTCTCCCGCAGTTTCAGCGATCCATCGGTCCAGTCGCAGAGACGACGTTTAGTTACAAGTAGATGCAGCTATCCGCGTGTTCGTCGCGTACGTTCGCTCGGCCGGGAAAATTCGCTCGTACTTACTCCACCTGCAATGGTACATAATGTAGTCTCCGACGTGACTGTGGTGATCGTATATACATGTACATATACAGATTTAATAAAAATTTGTATTCGCTTAGTTGTGTATGTATGTAGTGTGCGTAAAAGGATAAATCTTAATTTATTCAAGCAAACGACGAGCTCCAAGACCAAATGGTTCTGCGTGAATTTATGCAAATTCCTTTAGCTAGTTGCGTACACGCATCGTGGGACATTTATTTTTATCCTAATTCAATTATAGAAAATAGATGACGCATCGGCAGTAGTGATCTGAAAGAAAAAAAGCGTATGACATAGATGCAGCTTGGAGAAAAAAAAAATATAGAACAGTTGAAAACGCAGTTTAATTGGCAATTAAGAGGAGAAGCGGATCCAAACGAAACGCTTTATTTTTCTCGGCTATATAGAGGAAGGAGGAGTATCGGTCTTTATTATCGGGAGGCTGAAACTAAATGGCGATATCCGAATGCGTGCGTAAAGGCGGAAGATAAGAGACGCGCGCGACTTTTCAGCTGCTGTATATACGTTTTTTCTTTCTTTTTTTTTTCTTTTTTTTCTTCAAATTCCGCCCATGACGAAACCTACTTTTCGAATTTCACTCGAAAGTCTCGCCTATGCTAATGCGGCGAAATTCCAATCGCTCTTTTAATTACCCGTACGCGTGCACGTACTTTAAGATTTTATGCGAATAGTTCGAATTATTAGGAGGCTGTATATTTTCGTCACGCCTTTTATTGACAATTTTGAACGTTTGTTGTCGTTTACTCCTTTCGTTTTTTTTTTTTCATTGTTATTAGGTTATTTTAAATTCTTTTTTTGATTTAGAATAGATAAATTATTGCATAACAAATTATGACGAAAAACCGTTGAAACGAACGATTGTTTAAAATGCTTCTACGGATGCAAGCAGTTTTTAGATAAGGAATTGTGTAGATCTTGTTTAGAATTTAGCATATTACAATTCAAATATATCCAACGTTAATTTTATATTTAATGCATTTACTAAAGTCAAAAAACTAAATTTAAGGTAATAAAAATGTAGGATCAAAAATTTCCTATAATATTAATTTCACAAAATCTCTACTTGTTTTTTTTTTATACTTTAACTGTTATTTATTATTAATTATTAATTATTTATAGTTTAACTGTTGTTAATTATTTATTAACTATCAAATTTCGAAATAGTACTTGAAAATCTACACAAAAAAGTAAAACGGAAGTCACGCTAAAAAAGAAAATCATCGGATTCCAAGAAACTCGCGTTCCAGGAAAAGGGTTCGAGCGTTTCATATTTTCAACGGCTGAAATCAAACATGGCGTATGCTTCCGTCCGGTTTTCAAATCTTCCGAAGATTTTAGAAAATTAACTAAAACACGCGGCACAATTTTCATAAATATCTTAACAAAGCGTCCTCCGAAAATCCCAAACGATGTTAAAAAAAAAAAATGAGCGCGTTCCAGGAAAAGGGCATCTCAAAGTTTCAACGGCCGTCTTTTAGCGTCGAACTTCGCGAATATGTAGTACTTATACACTGATGCAGCACTTCTACAACAGTATATATTCATACGTCGCGACCAAAATTCACATCGTCGTCCGCAAAATTCAAAGCCGCGTTAAAAAAAAAAAAGGCGCATTCGAACTTTCAATGACTATAAGTATTGAAACATCTCCTTTTAAATCTTGATTGGATGTATGCACCACTTTATCACCAGGATAAGTATAGACGTACCCTCCGAAATAAACTCAAAAAGCTTTGAAAAGCCAAAACCGCGCGTTCCAGGAAAAAGGAATAATTCGCACTTGAAATTCTTAACGGCAGGAAGTCGGATAATGGACATCGCGTACTTACACTTCGGTTTTACGTCTCTCCAGATCCTCAGGTGCACTCAGCAGCTCCTCGTTTCTCCAAGAGGAACTCGACCGCAGCAACGTCCAGGTCCTCGACGACGTCCGCAACCCTGAAGATTCCGCGGAGGATGAAGCAGCTCCGCTACCAGGCGACAGGCACGTGCAGGTGCGGCGACTGCAAACTGAACTGTCAAAATCTGCGGATGCCAGTGAGTGCCGGTGGCGGCGCACGCGCGAAAATACGACCGACCGCCAGCGGCAACTGCGCGCGACTGAGCCTCGCGACCGGCTCGAGTGGCGCGGCGCGGCGGAGCTCCGAAAAAAAAAGGAAATGCCACACGCGCTTTACTGCGTAAGCCTTACTCACTGTAAGTATACCCGCGGGATGCGTCTTCTCTTCCCCGTGATGCTGCGGTGCGCAGGTTTTTTATGATCCTTCTTTTTTTAACGCTCCAGGCATTTTCGCTAGGGCTTCCACAAGACTCGAGAAAAATCTTGGTCTTGTCTTGTCTTGTCTTGTCAATCAAGACAAGAGTCAAGACA
>JAWWEN010044030.1:0-12477 GCA_035582955.1 Sycophila texana
TGGTAAAATTAACTATATTCCGGTTTACTAGGGTGTATAGTTAAATTTACTTTTGACTTTTTTCTCAGTGTAGTGGAGCAATTTCCACCGACTTTAAGTTTTTCACTATAATTTAATTTTAGAAAGGACGCAGTCCTCTGAACAGCTTCAGTTTTCCTTGAGCGTACCTAAGAAAATTCAATTTCGATATAGCGAAAGTACTTTTATTGAATGAAGGATTTGAAAATATATTGAAAATAGGGAATTCTTAAAAAAGTAATTTCATAAGTTATTGAATAATCTTTTGAGCATTGTGCATGCGATACGCACGAAGTCGCAACAAAACTGAGCGGGTGCGCACTGGCAAATACCCCGCTAGTGGTGCTCGATTCGTCGAGCTATCGAACTGATAAGGATTTTATTGTGACGAATATAGACTGGCCGACGTAGTCTGTTTTCGTAAACTGCGAACTGCAAACTGCACTGCGCACTTCTCGCGTCGCTCGCACTCTGCCCATTCTGACTCACGGGCATTGATTCACAGTTGAGTAATGTTTTTTTCCAACTGACCTTGATACTTTTACCTTACTTTAATTTGGTGTATTCTATTAGCTTGATAAAGTCATTAACGTTTTCTATTTCGATATTAGATAAATCAATGTTTGTACGTTTCTTAAATTGATAAGAGTATAATAAAGTAAGTTCAGACACAAGGAAAATGTTATATTTGTTTCGAATGAAACGTCATTATCTCGTCTGGTCTGAATAAATTTAACTCACTTGGAGAGGTAGGTGAATCAACTGAAATCTCAAAAAAAAAAAAACTCGAAACTCTTTTTTATCCTTAAAGGTGCCAAAAGTTATGGGGAAAAGCTTACCTGGGCACTCGCTGAAATTTTGTGGCTCTAAAAAATTCGCGAAGCTAATGCCGTGAACTGTGCCAGACCCACTGTCGCCTCGAAATTCCAAGTGGAAAAGTTTGAAAGTCTCACGTCTACCTTGTTCAGGGGGTATAAATTACCGCCATATAAATTCGTTTTCCGGGCCAAATTATGTCAATTGATCGGAAAGACCCTTTTTCCCTCTCTTATGCGGAACATATTTCTTCGGTATACAATCATCCGAAAAAAGATGGGGAAAGAAGAAAAATTGAAAGAATCAAGAGGGGGTGGGGTGAGAAAGGGGAAAAATAGTACTTAAGAGGCAGGGATTTCTCCATCAGGCGTGAGACGAATCTTTATCGCGCTCATGCGTCACTGGTGTTAACGAGGGCAAAGTACCAGGAGCCTTTCTTTGACTTTACGATTTTCTTAATTCGCTGGGCAAAGTTGTCCATACACGTCGGCCGAGACTGCCGAGCTGCTAATTGAATGATAGCGTGATGGATTAACATCTGTATAAGGAGAATGCGAATTATCGTGCTTAACTTGCGTTTTTTCGCCTGCTTTTAGCAAATCGCAATTAGGGGCTTGACGAATTAGTCTATACGTTCGCCCGCCCATCATCGAGGCGTCGACGATATACAAATGACGTAAGTTGTCTGATAAAAATTTTTAATAGCCTCGTTAAATTATTTCGTTTAAGGGAAGAATTTCAATGAATAGTAATGTACTCTGATGCTTAATAAAAACGTTAAAATCTCTTAAGAAAATTTCCTTAATGAACACGAGAAAAGGTTTTTATGAAGAAACTTTTGTTTACCCAGTACTTATATTGGCTAACTTGGCGCTTAACTTCGCGCTGATTGCTTGAGCACCATATTAGGATGTATTACGGAAAAAATCTTTCTTTTTTTTTGTTTGCATTAGCTCGCTCTAAAAATAAGACGATGTAATGAAAAAGAATTGCGTAGTCCGCCTCGCAAATTGCAAAGGTTCACTGCACAAAAGCTTATGAGGAGAAGAGAGAACGCTCCAGGGAAATGTGGGAATTATGAAGAACAGAATCCATCTTTTTATCAGAAAATAGATGGATAAAAAAGGACTCATAAATATTTCTTTTCTTCGTTTTCAGTTTACGTTGTTTTTCACTTTTTCCCCTTTATAGTTAAAGAAGCTCGCGGCAAAAGGCCACTGCGAAATAATAATTGAAGTTGAAATGAATCCTTCACTTCCAGCTTTGAAATAAAAAGTCACAATCTTCACGTGCGAAACGTCACATTCCCGACTGCTTTCGTTCGCGTGCGTACTGCACTGTTTACCTCTTATATTTACCATCGTCAGGTGCATACCGCTCACTAATCGAGGAATTCCTGCATTAAATATTTGAAATGCGCGGATATTGGCAGATCCATTCTCGGTCCAGATGGATTTCCATAGCGTCCGATATCCGCCTAGCTCTGCAGTTTCGCTTTTTTTTTTCAATGCGAGTGTTACGAGCGTCGTACTCGATGGATTCGACTGAACTTTATATCAATTGCCAGTCTCCTTGCACCTTTTGTTTCCATTATTGAGATATTTTAGTTTTTTTTTCCCTTCGACAATTAATATATAACTATACATCCGTGATAAAATTATTATAATGCATGAAAAAACAGCTAAACCTGAAAGTTCATCGAAAAAGTCATTGCTATAAAAAGTCATTGCTATACCTGTACACGAGCACATTTTAATTGGAAAAAAATTTATATAAAAAAATCTCTAGCAGATGTATGATGGCAATCACTGCCCATCAAGTGCCATCACTTAATTTAATTAGAGTCCCAGTTTATTTTCATGCACGCTTCACCGAAACGTTAATCAAAATTCATTTAGCTATCTGTACCGATGGATTAGCAAGTCCTTAAAACTAATTCTCGGCTCCGCGCTTTCAAATTTTCCGCTTCTCCCGGTGCGATCAGCAATTTTGTCTGTGGTAACTTTCCACGCAGCCGCGCACTGGGACCTGGCGCCGAAAAGCTTCTGCGTCACAGAGATAAGCTCGGGCCAAATAAATTGATACACGCCAATTGCATTTGACGACACAGCTGGCACACCTGTTTCGCGGCGCTTAGCGCTGATTAATTTCAGCTGCGGTCTGGTGTGATTCAACGATCTCGAAAATGCCGAGTCCTCTCTCATCGAGCCTTAATTTATTTAAATTACTTTTTTGATTAATTGTTCGGACATATATCAATTATTCTATTGCGCATGCCGACAGAAAAAAATAAAAGATCATATTATACCCAATTGAAAAGTTTTTCAAGTATGCAGTCGGAAGCATCTGAATTACCAAGTTTCGTCTTCCCGTCTGATAATATTTTTTTGCCCACCT
Source organism: Sycophila texana (assembly GCA_035582955.1). Classification (NCBI taxonomy): domain Eukaryota; kingdom Metazoa; phylum Arthropoda; class Insecta; order Hymenoptera; family Eurytomidae; genus Sycophila; species Sycophila texana. The sequence continues at coordinate 3,232 of JAWWEN010044030.1, forward strand.
GCTTCACAGAAGTCTACATTATTATGTGTAAGCGGATTTATTACGCGATGCGTCGTACGAAAGCTGAGATTTTCTCGGAAATTTACATAACACCTCTGAGTAGCGAACGTCGACGGAAGTGCGCGCGTTTCGTAAAATCCGATTTTTTTCCCGCACTAAAGCTCGCTTGTTAACTTTGTTTTCCCCGTCGAAGCTGGTTAAAGATGGTCATTTACTCTTCCGACAAAAAAAAAAGAGTCAACTAGTAGAGTGCACTTAAGTCACAAAGGATATTTTTCGTTTAACGGAAAACTTTTTTTTTTTTTTTGCTTCTCAGGTGTGTACACTGCCGTTCGACAAAATTCATGAGTCTCATCAATTTGGTTCTCCATCTAGATCAACGAGATTTATTTTCTGTTGCTTTATCAACACCAGTCATTGTTATTCATAAAGGAACTGCGGGCTAACTGTGTTATGTCTGGGATGGGTGAATAAATTGCAAAATTCAATCGACGTTGCCTAAACGTTGTGAATTTTTTTAGCATGTGCTTTGTATCATAAGTCCTCGATCAAACCATCGTTCGATCCATTCATTTATTTTCGGCTGGTTGAAGCTTGCTTCAAAAAGGAGCTGAGACATAACATCCACGAAAGTACGAAATTAAGCTTCAAAGGTATATTTTGACTGCAATATCCGACTATATCATGTCGTGCTACAATGGAATTTTCGGCCGCTTTATTTCCACACTTTATTGATATCCGCGCACATAATATTTGAGAATACAGACCTAGACCTCTATGAATTACAGTGCTCTTTTATGAGTCTCTTGGCAAATATCATTTCAAAATTCATTCACCCCGTTTGCAATTTTCGGAATATTTCTCTTGGACGCTTGCCGAAAATCAATAGCTTCAAAAGTCGCACTTGGCAAAACAGGATAAACGCAATTCTTTATTCAAACGAAAGACCCGAAAATGTAGCTTATTATCTTAGCCACAAAATTGTTTTCTTCGATCTAAAGATGAGACTCGATGCAGAACCAATGCACGGCTCATTAATTGAATTAACACAACTTTTGACTGCAAGTTTGTTCTCGCGCATGAATAAGTATAGTCAGAACTCGTATTGCCGAGGTGCTCATTTATAAACCCCAAAACGATGCTCCCCGGAAATCTGAAATTCTAATCGCGCCTACGCGGTTAAGTCTCGAGCAAAATTCCGCCTCTACGTAAGTATTCAAAAGATCGCAGGGGAAACTTCATTGAATGGGTGTTTCGCGTCTTGTTGTGCTTCAATCATTCTATAAAATACGCATGGCAAGTTCGATTCAATGCGCGACAAAAGTACGGTGAATTTCAAATGCGAAGAAGAGTTTGTAGGTTTAATAAAAAAATGATCGTGCGAAGAAGAGTGTTGAAATTGAATATTACAGAAATATTACTCGCGAGAAAATTTTACGAAGTTTCTAAGTCAAAGTAATCATTCAGGGTAAGATGCAGGTTCTGCGATGCAAAACAAATTGAAAACAAAATTCGCGCTAGCCGAGTCGAAAGTTGCTAATGGCAAAAGTCCTTTGGGTCGCCGGGGCAACAAGGCGCAAGCGGCTGATGGGGGCGGAGTGAATTTTAAAGCCTCGCCGTGGAAAACTAATTTGCCAACTCGAATTTCGTCGTCTCAGTATAGGCATATATTTAGACCGAGCCGTGTATATGCGCCTTAACTTCCATCATGCATACGTTTAATCGCTCTTATGAAGACCCCGCGAGTTAAAAAACTACGAGTTTGAAACATCTTCGCGATGAGTTCAATAGTTACGAGTAGATGAAATTTTTGCATATGCATATTTATTCATTTATATATTACTATTAATATAAGAATGATAAATATTTATATTTTGGAATAATAGACAAACGAAAGCAGCGCATCATGCTCCGGAAGACTGATGGATTGTTCGAGAAGAAACGACTTAAGTTACAAAGAAGTAAAGGAATCAAGCGTGAAATCTAAAGGTTTTTAGGCGACGGGAGAAGGTCCACGGTATAATTTGCTATTTGTCACGGTAGCGATGAGTAGAGCGACGTCCAATCGGACAAAGAAACGGAGATGGTTTTACCGCATTGTCTCGCCACCGAGCTAAAATGCCTTTATAATACCCACATCGATTTACCTTTTTTTAAGAAAGGCAAAACAAATGGAATGAGCTGAAAGGATGAGAAGAAAATAGCTTTCTTAAATTTCCCTTAGAGTATCCCACTTGTAAAGTAAGAACAAGTCCAACGCAAAAATAAAAGTGTAACTTGCATGAAAAATTAACTTTTATTTTCTGCATTGCTATCCACACTGACAAGGGAAGGCAGGCAGGTGCCCCTTTTCAATTTTTTTGAAACTTGCACATCGATAGATTATCGAAAAATATTAGACCCGTATTTTTTTAGCGGTTGATATGATGATATAGGGGTTGAAAATCACCCCTAAAGTTTATTCCTAATTATCGCCGTTAAAACATATTTTGCAGATATTTTCACTTCCAAACAATATTTTTTAATCAAGTATTTTTTACTAAAAAATTACCACAATTTTTTAACAAGATTTATTTGTAATTTTTATGATAAATGCTTCTTAATTTTCCCGGGAAAAGCTCTGTAATTTTCAAGAAAATACTCGTAATCTTCACGGAGTATTTTTGTTTTTTTTTTCATCGTAGGGCAAAAAGCTTAGGTTTCGGCGCAAGTTAAAACGTTAAAATCGCTCGCGCGTCAGCGCAGCTTACATAATATAATGCAAGCGCTACCATAAAGACAAACCGGTTGGTGTACGCGTAAGTTTGGCGCGCGCTTAAAAGCGCTGAAAGCTTTTAGGCCGCGCGCGAGAGAGCCTCGCGGAAGTTCAGGGCAGGGCGCAGCAAGATGGGAGCAGCGCCTTCCAGCCAGAAACGATTTACGAAAGCTGCCGAGATATTCTGCGAAAAATTCTGCGCAATGGCATCGATTAAAGGCGAGGCGCAAAAAGTGTTTGTTTACCAATAACGGCCACGAGCACGCCCACATCTGCTATACCTCGGTTTAAATGAACTATACGCGCATACGGGGGTAAGTCGTTACGCAGACCTTTCTCCGAGACTGTGTCACGCTTGCGAAATCTAAAAATTTTGAACTCCTATATAAAAATTATTGACACGATGACTCGAAAAACAGACGGATATTCTCGTAATTCCTTGATTTACCATACACAGTGCAGTTTTATCCGGACTGTCCAGACAATTGAACAACTAGCGCATCATCTTACTCGCATTTTTTAATTTCAATATTTTCCGAATACTTTACAGATGCAAAAATTATTTACTTTTTATATAACGATTCTTAAATTAAAAAATAGTTATAAACTATTTAATTACGTTCGCTCAAAAAATAAAATATTTATTTTAAAGACAAATTATGAGAAAATTACATTAGAAATGAGAGCTTACATGGAAAGTGGCAATCCTGTATGAACGAGGGGATTCCTCAGACATCGGAGGCAGGAATTCGGGCTAGCACTCGGCCGGGTGCACTTACAGTTCAGTTGCACATGGGCAACGTTAATTAAACAGTTGCGAGTAATCTGAGCGTTTATCCGAGAGTCGCGTGTGCTTACATTCCCGCTCTCCCTCTCTTCCCTTTTCTCGTATGCGTAGTCCTCGGACACAAACACAATGCGGCGGCGAGTTGTGACTCATCGTTGTGCCAAAGCAAATATGAAAGCTACTTGAGCTTCTGCAATCTTTCGGCAGTTAAAACTTTTGCAGACTTTTTCACGTCGCGACGCGTGAATTTAGACCGTTTATACACTGAAAAAAAGAGTAAGTAATCGAAATCAATGGTTAGTTGTTTCAATTAACATTTAATTGAAACAAATAAATTTTGGTTGAAACAAGTAAATATTAATTAAAGCAAGTAATGGTTAATTGTGATTACTAAACTTTTTTCTCAGTATAGATTATCCAATTTGCGCGATGCCGCTTTAAGGCAATATAAAAAGCTTGTACAGTATAGGGTCTTCATTAAAGGCTGACGGACAGTACTCGCGATGTTAGACGGAAATTTTTCATTATTTCGCTACACATAATACAGAAACTGTGAGTCAATACTAATATATCGCTCGAAGTAACATAAGAAAAGTATATAGTTTTATTGAAAAAGCAATACTCGTCAGGTGCACGTTTTGCTCCTTGGTATACTGGAGAACTAAGTTAGAGGAAATTTTGATATGAACGTCCTCGTTAAGGACGCCCCGGCTGCGAGAACTTCTCGCCTCGTCGTTCATTAATGTAATAACGCGGACGTAAGCAGATCTGCTGACTGCGTTTTCGAAGAATTTGTGCGTCCACTCGCATCCGCGAGAATCATCTCTTTTTTACACTCATAAAAAATTATGTAGGGAGATGTATTAAAATTGTCGGAGTAAAATGAGATAATAAAGAAAGTACAATTTTGTGTTTTGATTTAATCCCTTTATAAAAAATGCATGGGCTTTTCATTGTAGTCAGTATTTCTCGCGTTGTGATTGGTCAAGCGATAGTTGTCTTTTATTATTTATATTATTGTTTATGCGATAACCTCTAAACCGAATCTCCGCGCGCGAAGCGCGCGCCTGATCTAGTTGTAATAAATTAACTAAATCGAAACGAATAAATTTTCTTTGCGAAAGGGTTAACATTTATATAGGTATATCGGCATGTACTTTCAGTTTAAATTTGCGCGCTATATGCCTCCAATGTGAGTTTCGTAATTAGAAATTCAATTTACGTATCCTCACATAACTTTGAACTTAGAGTAAGAGGACTGAAGCCAAATCAATGTTTATACCAAAATTTCGAATTTCAACCTTCGCTCTCAAATGAATTTTGCAAAATTTAAAATTTATTGCGAATCAATAGAGAGCGATTTTATTTTCACTTGATAATACAAGAACGTGTAAGAATATATTGCCTCGTTAATATTTCACTATAGACAGCTAATTTAAATTTCATTAATATTATAATTCGTCGCGCCAATAACATAATTCATACAATTTAAGAAAAGTGATAAATTTTTATGTAAACGTGTCTTCTCACGTATTGCAAAATCGAGTAAATTTAATCGGTCGATATTTTTTAAAACTATTTTTAAAAATTTGTTTGAGCTCGAGCAATGCGTAAAGTTTACTGCTTTTGATCTCAAAAACTAAACACGAATATACGTTCCACCCAAGAAAACACTTAAACGAAAAAGTAAAATAATGAAATTCACCGCCAATAAACAAGTTAAACATTCCGCCAGTAAGCGGAGGATGTAATATACTGTCGGGCAAAGAGAACCCACGCATGTGCATGTTTCCTCCTCCTAACATTCGGCCGAAATCGATTACAGGAACAAAAAAGCTCCACCCGTCAACTGGTTAATTATAAAAAAAAAGGCGGCTAGACGCTCGACCACATTCACCGATCATGAGGTTCACGAACCATGAACCATGTTTTTTTTTTTTCTTTTGTCGCGCAAAGTCGTAGGCGGTGTAAATCATGTGCGCGCGAGGTGACGTCGCGTTCAATATTGGAAAGAGCTTTCGTGCCTCGATGCTCACATCGACGCCTCGCGAAAATTTCATTTGAACGCCTATCATCCTTTTTTTCTCATGATGTCAAATTAATTACGAGCTGCTTGAGCGGAATGAGCGGTCTACCGAGAAAACGACGTGCACGAGGAGCTTGCACACGGTCGATGTGATATTTTCACCTCTCGAAAGCTTTTTATACAGCTTCAACATTTGTCTTGATCGACATAGAATTCTTCTTATTTTGTTTCGAATCGAATGTATTCATTTTTCACTTTTATTTCTGACTTGACAACATTTTTATTTGCGGGACGGATGACCTGAAAAAAACGCGGAGGAAAAAGCTTTTCAAGCGTATTAAAGAAAAAAAGAGTGGCAAGTTCCCCATTAAAGCAGGTTGACACTTGAACTAAAGTAATGTCAGCGGCATTGCCAAATTGTTCAATAAAAAAACTCGCAAACCTTGCGATAATCGCAGCTTCTGAAAAACGCGATGCCCAGATTGGCTTGTTCACCGGCACAAGTACACGCCCGTCGATCCTCGACTACGATAAAAGCCAGTCGGCGGGAGCTCGCGGACGTCATCACGCGCCCACCGACTATATACGAGGCTCGCATTTTGCGTCAGCGGCGCACCGTCGGCCCCCCCATTTTTCCTCCTTCACGCCCCGCTGTCTCTATTTATTTTTTTTTCTCGCTCGTCGCGACAATGGCACGCGGGAAAGACCTTTGGTGAACTCGTGTCACATCGCAGACTTATCGGGTTTCCGTGTCTCTTCTCTTTCGTTCTTTTTTCGTCGAGGCCTTGAACTTGATTTAAAAAAAAAAAAAGTGGAAAAACACGAGAAGCACGGTGGATCGGAGTGGAAGGAAATCGTGAGGCTTCCGCGGCTTTTCTTTGAACGAGAAAACTTTTCTGCATTTCTGTTGCGAGGAAAGAACAAGCATGATGAATTTTAGTCCTAATGCAGAAATTACAGAAGTATTATAAAAGTAATCAAAGTTTTACGTAATGTGCATAAATAATTGTCGAAAATTTGTAAGATAAAAATAATTAATTTCTGAACAAATGAAATTATTGCGCACAATTTGTAATCGCAGACGATACTGTATTACGTGATGTAAAATGTATTACTTTTCACTATATACGTAATATGATATTAACTTTTTTTTTTTGAAATTCATATCAAGGTCTAAATTTATTTTTAATAAAATAACAATCGTACAAGGATAAAAAATAACAAACTATATAAATAACCGTAGCTAACGTAACGTAACAATTTCATGCAAATAAAAAAAAATTAAAAACAAAGATAAGCTGTACGGTTTCCTTATTGACTGGCCTAAGCAAACGGTTGATGCCATCGGCCGTGTAATCCCCTAGTAAATCAATAAACGCCATAAAGCGCCTACCCAGTAATCTCAGAAGTTCCCGGAAAGCTCGTTCCCCTCGCTGTTGAAGAGACAGGCCGAGAAATAAGATTGGCTCAAACATTCGACAGAAGATAGTCGGAGAGCCAGGCGAAAGGTTCATTCCTGCGAGGCAAGCCGGGAGCACCGAAGGTCATGCCGAGACAATCGGGAGCCACGATTACGTGGCTTTCAGGGTCGTCGATGATTATCCTGTGTACGTAAAAGGCGGGAGGCCCTTTGGGGATCAGCCGGAGATAAAGGAAAAATCAATGCGTCGGCCATTTATCAGTCTGGAATTATATGCTATAGAGCAGAAGGAGCAGGAAACAAAATAGCGGCGCGCGAGCTTAACCAGCAGTCGCGGAATCGGGACGTTAATTTATTACGGAGCCACTTGTTTCGCCTCGGGATTTTCGAGATGGCTTTTTTACGCTCGACTTGGCGCCTCTGATCTCCATCGATCTTCTCTCCCTTTCATTTTTGGAATTACGCGCTGATTGCGCTGATTTCCTGCAGGTTACCGTGGCTCCTTTGCTCTTTAACATTTTTCCGTAATGGCAGTTCAATTCATGCAAATTGTTCATCTCTGCTGGGATTAACCTGCTTCTGCGGTTGAAGATCGTTTAATTGACTGACTGAGATAATAATTATTCATAATTTTAAATTTAATATCATTTGAAAAAAAAACTGTCTTTTTACTGTTAGTGTTAATAAAATTAATAAGGGTCTGGATCGAGTGAAAATTATTACTCACTGCTCATTGGGTACATGAATATTAAAAAAAAAAACAATAAATATAAAGGAAAAAAGTTAAACGAAGCCAACAACTGTAAAAAAGTAACACTTGTTTCTGCAGTCAGCGCGGCTTATTTTTTAATGACTCGGACAGAAGGCGTTAAGACATTGTTTCAAAGTAATGAAATGTTCTTAACAAGAGACTTATAAAAATACTCTTATAGTTAAGGGAACATAAGCATTATAATCTGTATTAATCTTGAAATTGTGATACAATGTTCAACTAGTACTAATCTCGTTAGCTATTAATATTTTAATTTTAGAATATCAATCGTGACTGCAATGTATAATACATGTATCTATTACTAATATCGATTAATTGTTTCAGGTCATCTGCAGATAAAACATCCATCTAGTATATTTTTCTTTTGAATTTTCAGTAAGATAAATCTTAATCTCCTACATAGTCCGAACGGCGCAACAACATAATACATGATGTAATAGAGGGAGGCGGTCGGAAAAGTACGAGAAAGTGTCGTTTTTTTCGACCGAGGAGTTGAGTTTTCCTTTCTATTCATTAATTAAAATTGAATATAACTGCGAACCTTTTTTCATAAGCGCTTTAAATAAAATTTATTTGTATATAAATGAAAGATATATGTGTGCCATCGCGCACGATATTTAATGAAACATCACGTTTTTTCTTAAAGTACAAACAAAATTGTTTGCGAGCTCGTCGATTTCACGCTCAAAGTTTTAATTTTCGTGAAAACTCGACGAGAAGAAAAATAATATTCCGAAGGAGGAAGTGTAAAATATTTCATCTCATTCAGCGAGTTCCCCTTTACTTCTCAACGGTGCAAAACTGCTTCGATTGATCATCTCGAAATAATATTGGATCGCGGAAAATGAGCGCAAGAAAAAAAAACACGAAAGAAGAAAGCAGTCCTCACCCTTTGAATATTACCTCTCACGAATACCCTCAAGAAAAGAAAGAGAGTTAATAATTCTTTTTGGCGCGCATCAATTCGGAAATTCAGGGTTGCGCGGAACAATTGCGTCCCCGGAGATTTAGCTGGAGCATAGTGCGCGGAGATGCGCAAACCGCTAGAGCCATCGTTGGCAACAAATTCCATCACAGGCGGTATCGGATTTACGAATTTGCATGCGCATTAAGTTGCTCGTATAATCGATCGATGCAATTCGACGTTGCGCGAGGCGTCGATTCGCGCAAGCTGCGTGCGACGAATGCCGCTGTCCGTTGATACGACGAAGCGACGTTGATTGTTACTATAACCGGCCTGCCGCATTGTTTCCATTCCGCGTTGGGACGAGCGCTTGAATCATCGTTTGTCGGACGTCACTTTGCCCTTATGCCGGCATGATTTCTTCTTTAACGTTGCGGGGAAAAAATGATAAAGAAACGATGCAGGTCCGGTCGGTGCAATTTTCTCTGCCATACACTGAGAAAAAACTAATCACAATTAACCATTACTTGCTTTAATTAATATTTACTTGTTTCAACCAAAATTTATTTGTTTCAATCAAAT
>JAWWEN010044041.1:0-12475 GCA_035582955.1 Sycophila texana
GGGCATAAACGGAGCCCGTATAGTTCCGTGAAACTTCCGTATCGATCCGTAAGGGCGGAAACGGAGTCGTAAAGTTCCGTGAAACTTCCGTATCGATCCGTACGGGCGGAAACGGATTCCGTAAAGTACCGTGAACCTTCCATATCCATCCGTAAAGTTCCGTGAACCTTCCGTATCGATACGTAATGGGCGGAAATGGAGTTCGTAAAGTACTGTGATCCTTCCGTATCGATCCGTAAAGGCTAAGTACAGGCGGAAACGGAGTCCTTAAAGTTCCGTGATCATTCCGTATCGATCCGTGAAGGCTAAGGACGGGCGGATATGGTGTCCGTATCGATCCGTAAAGGCTCCGGACGGGCGGGAAAGGAGTCCGTAACAATGCGTAAACCTTCCGTACCGATCCGTAAGGGGGGAAACGGAGTCCGCGAAGTTACGTGAACCTTCCGTATCGATCCGTATGGGCGGTAAATGGAGTCAGTAAAGTTCCGTGAACCTTCCGTATCGATCCGTAAGGGCGGAAATGGAGTTCTTAAAGTTCTGTGATCCTTCCGTATCGATCCGTAAAGGCTAAGGACGGGCGGAAACGGAGTCCGTCAATTTCCCTGAAGCTTCCGTATAGATCCGCAAGGGGGGAAACGGAGTCCGTGAAGTTCCGCGAAGCTTCCGTATCGATCCGTAATGGCTCCGGACGGGAGGAAACGGAGTCCGTAACAATACGTAAACCTTCCGTACCGATCCGTAAGGGGGGAAATGGAGTCCGCGAAGTTACGTGAACCTTCCGTATCGATCCGTAAGGGCGGAAAATGGAGTCCGTAAATTTCCGTGAATCGTCCGTGTCGATCCGTAAAGGCTCCGGACGGGCGGAAAAGTAGTAAGTAAAGTTCCGTGAACCTTCCGTATCGATCTGTAAAGGCTCCGGACGGGCGTAAACGGAGTCGTAAAGTTCCGTGAAACTTCCGTATCGATCCGGACGGGCGGAAACGGAGTCCGTAAAGTACCGTGAACCTTCCGTATAGATCCGTAAAGGCTCCCGACTGGCGGAAACGGAGTCCGTATAGTTCCGTGAACCTTCCCTATCGATCCGTAAAGTTCCGTGAACCTTCCGTATCGATACGTAAACCTTCCGTATCGATCCGTAAGGGCGGAAAGGGAGTCCGTAAAGTTCCGTGATCCTTCCCTATCGATCCGTAAAGGCTAAGGACGGGCGGAAACGGAGTCCGTAACGATCCTTGAACCTTCCGTATCGATCCGTAAGGGCGGAAAGGGAGTCCGTATAGTTTTGTGAACCTTCCGTATCGATCCGTAAGGGCGGAAATGGAGTTCGTAAAGTTCCGTGATCCTTCCGTATCAATCCGTAAAGGCTAAGGACGGGCGGAAACGGAGCCCGTAACGATCTGTGAACCTTCCGTATCGATCCGTAAGGGCGATAAGGGAGCCCGTATAGTTCATTGAAGCTTACCTATCGATCCGTAAAGGCTCCGGACGGGCGTAAACGGAGTCCGTAACGATCCGTAAAGGCTCTGGATGGGTGGGAACGCAGTCCGTAACGATACGTGAAGCTTCTGTATCGATCTGTAAAGGCTAACGACGGGCGGAAACGTAGTCCGTAACGTTCCGTGAACCTTCCGTATCGATCCGTAAAGGCTCTGGACGGGCGGGAACGGAGTCCATAAGGATACGTAAACCTTCCGTATCGATCCGTACGGGCGGAAATGGAGTTCGTAAAGTTCCGTGATCCTTCTGCATTGAACCGTAAAGGCTAAGGACGGGCAGAAACCGAGTCCGTAACGATCCGTGATCCTTCCGTATCGATCAGTAAAGGCTAAGGACGGGCGGGTACGGAGCCCGTAACAATACGTAAACCTTCCTTACCGATCCGTAAGGGGGGAAACGCAGTCTGCGAAGTTACGTGAACCTTCCGTATCGGTCCGCAAGGGCGGAAAATGGAGTCCGTAATTTTCCGTGAATCTTCCGTATCGATCAGTAAAGGCTCCGGACGGGCGGAAACGTAGTAAGTAAAGTTCAGTGAACTTTCCGTATCGATCCGTAAAGGCTCCGGACGGGCGTAAACGAAGTCCGTATAGTTCCGTGAAAGTTCCGTATTGATTCATAAGGGCGGAAACGGAGTCGTAAAGTTCCGTCAAACTTCCGTATCGATCTGGACGGGCGGAAACGGAGTCCGTATAGTTCCGTGAACCTTCCCTATCGATCCGTAAAGTTCCGTGAACCTTCCGTATCGATACGTATAGTTCCGTGAAATTTCCGTATCGATCCGTAAGGGCGGAAACAGAGTCGTAAAGTTCCTTGAATCTTCCGCGTCGATCCGGACGGGCGGAAACGGAGTCCGTAAAGTACCGTGAACCTTCCGTATCGATCCGTAAAGGCTCCGGACGGGCGGAAACGGAGTCCATAACGATTCGTAAACCTTCCGTATCGATCCGTAAGGGCGGAAAGGGAGTCCGTAAAGTTCCGTGAACCTTCTCTATCGATCCGTAAAGTTCCGTGAACCTTCCGTATCGATACGTAAAGTTCCGTGAACCTTCTGTATCGATCCGTAAGGGCGGAAATGGAGTTCGTAAAGTTCTGTGATCCTTCCGTATCGATCCGTAAAGGCTCTGGACGGGCGGGAACGGAGCCCATAACGATACGTAAACCTTCCGTATCGATCCGTACGGGCGGAAAGGGAGTCCGTAAAGTTCCGTGATCCTTCCCTATCGATCCGTAAAGGCTAAGGACGGGCGGAAACGGGGTCCGTAACGATCTTTGAACTTTCCGTATCGATCCGTAAAGGCTTCGGACGGGCGGAAACGGAGTCCGTAACGATCCGTATACCTTCCGTATCGATCCGTAAAGGCTCCGGACGGGCTGAATCGGAGACCGTAAAGTTCCGTGAACCCTCTGTATCGAAACGTAAAGTTCCGTGAACCTTCCGTATCGATCCGTAAAGGCTCCGGACGGGCGGAAACGGAGTCCGTTATGTTCCATGCACCCTCTGTATCGATCCGTAATGGCTCCGGACGAGCGGAAACGGAGTCCGTATAGTTCCGTGAACCTTCCCTATCGATCCGTAAAGTTCCGTGAACCTTCCGTATCGATACGTATAGTTCCGTGAAACTTCCGTATCGATCCGTAAGGGCGGAAACAGAGTCGTAAAGTTCCTTGAATCTTCCGCATCGATCCGGACGGGCGGAAACGGAGTCCGTAATGTTCCGTGAACCTTCTCTATCGATCCGTAAAGTTCCGTGAACCTTCTCTATCGATCCGTAAAGTTCCGTGAACCTTCCGTATCGATACGTAAAGTTCCGTGAACCTTCTGTATCGATCCGTAAGGGCGGAAATGGAGTTCGTAAAGTTCTGTGATCCTTCCGTATCGATCCGTAAAGGCTCTGGACGGGCGGGAACGGAGCCCATAACGATACGTAAACCTTCCGTATCGATCCGTACGGGCGGAAAGGGAGTCCGTAAAGTTCCGTGATCCTTCCCTATCGATCCGTAAAGGCTAAGGACGGGCGGAAACGGGGTCCGTAACGATCTGTGAACTTTCCGTATCGATCCGTAAAGGCTTCGGACGGGCGGAAACGGAGTCCGTAACGATCCGTAAACCTTCCGTATCGATCCGTAAAGGCTCCGGACGGGCGGAATCGGAGACCGTAAAGTTCCGTGAACCTTCTGTATCGAAACGTAAAGTTCCGTGAACCTTCCGTATCGATCCGTAAAGGCTCCGTACGGGCGGAAACGGAGTCCGTTATGTTCCATGCACCCTCTGTATCGATCCGTAATGGCTCCGGACGAGCGGAAACCAAGTCCGTAAAGTTTCGTACACCCTCCGAATCGATCCGTATCGATTTCCGCGATTTGGGTGCTTCTACAGTTGTGTTTCTAAGGTGTCTATAATATGCGAACATCCCCAGACCGTATATCCCATACCAAACAATAAACAATAAACCAAACAACCAAAAACCCCCTTTCAAGTACAGATAGTATAAAATTCGGAATCTGGATGTTTTAGTACTAATATCCGTAAACTGCATATTTCCTTTTCGAAATAACCCGATAAACCAGTAACCCCCTTTGTTACCCGACAGTATATCTATCGTGTGTACGCGATACACACACCGTTGTCTATCTACACTTTCAATGAAAAAACACCCTAATTTTTGAAAACAAAGGAACAAGGTTGTACAATCGAACAAATTTCATCGTTTATATATCTATCGTAGTGATGTAGTTCCCATATAGTTTGACCTAGAACAGGAAGGTAGAAATGGAAATGAGAATGAAGAAAATTTATATTGTATATTTATATTTAGAAATAATAAGACCTTATTCTACTTCTACATACATGTATTGACTAAGTATTTTTACTTCATTCGTATTTCCAGTTTCTTTCTTGTGTTCTAGCAATATTTGGAGTAGCAAAAATTGACGTTAAAATCATTTATTTTGGTTTAGTTTATCTCATATTTTTTTTATTGTCTTGACACCGCCAACCTCAAATTGTGCTCTTAAAATCAGGTTTGTTCAATCAAATTGAATACATTGCTTATCCAAACCAGAATTTATTTATACAATTGAAATAAATAAATTAATAAGAAAATAGGAAAATACTTTAGCGTAGTCAAATTCAGAGAACTAGTCAGTACGAAGATCGGGCCCCTTTTGAGAGGGGGTGAGGGAGAGGGAGATAGCTGGATAGATATATTCCTTTTATTCTAGTCCTACAGACAAAAATGTGCAACAAAATACAATATTAACAAGTTAATAATAAATATATCAGTCTTTCGATGAAGGTACTCAGCGGGGTATGAAGCTAGGTCGAAGTCCCTCACACACTTACACATGGTCTATTGGATCAAGTCCTCGTCTCGTCCTCAAGGAATCTCTGAATTCCGCTCGTGAGAATTCGTCAAAACGGTTTCTCGCGTCGACTGTTCAAAACGGGATTGAAAACTTTCCTTCTTTTCCTGGTACGTTTAGTATGTCTGCTTTAATCCCGCGCAAAACGTTACAAATATCATATAAAGATGTAAATAAGAAAGTACAGACAAAATTCTTTAATCTTTAGAATATCGGGATTTGCTGTATTTCATACGTTGAATCAGTATACTGCTTTTCCTATACTCTAAAGGTTAAATATAATATGTTTCCTATTAAATAAATTTATATTTTTCTGTAATTTTTATAATTTATAATTTATAATTTATAATTAATCTTTTGTAATGGACCATTGGGTCAGTTTGAATTTCGCGCCACTAGTCTTGCGTCGACTCTCGATTCTCGACGTCTCTTTGTAAGCGCGGTTGCGGGCTAGGTGCGGCGGTTGCGTCGCGTCACTTCGCTTTGGACGAGTGGCGACAACGCACCGGTCCGACGACGTCCCCGGAACCCACGACAAAGCGTAAGCGTACAATATACATTATAATAATGGCGCGTGAGTCTATTAACCGGCGATTTCTTTTGTTTTATAGTTTCGGGATTTATTATAATAATATTAGTTATCCTGCGCCAGCTTTCGAGCTGCGCAGGAAGCTCCTTGTGGGGAGGGACGATTTCCTGGCACGATATCATTTATGTCTAAATAAGCCAATGGCATCCCGTTGACTACCGACTCTCAATTTCAACATCGGTCATCTGCATAGCAATTCGCTCGCATGGCATCTTATGTGCAGTTGTGACGACACGGGAGGATCATCCCACGAATTTTATACGACATATCTGCGCAGCGACAGCATCCGTGTCCTGTCCCTCGACGAGAGTCACAACTTCAAAGTCATCGCCGCCAGTGTCCCGACTCGAATGTTATCACGAGGCTAACATAACAAAGGCAAGTAATACATGCTTAGTGCCCGCGGAATAAAAACACGAGCTTTCCCGCGCTTACGAATTAATGAATTTATGAAGCGATCAATATGTATATGACGAGACATGATTCAAATAAACGACATGATTTTACGCTTGGACGATAACGACGAATAGTTCAATTGTTGATGCAAATCTGTAGGTAATGATCAAGGAGTAGCTTCCCGCATGTCAGGCAAAAGTGTCGCGCCTAATGTATATTTAATACTTTGGTTTGAAAATTGCGATTAACTAAATATATTTAATAAATATTGCAGCTTTAAATGAATAATATTTTGTTAACTATTTAAATATTTTATTCATAATAAAACTTAAATTATTACACATTTAATGTCATTTTTATAATTAACTGATTTCCTCGTACATTTTTCTCAGTCTTTCTCTTTCATCCCTTATGTGGATACTAAGATTCTCTGTGCACTTTTTTAAGTAGGCTATTTTTTTTTCTTGAGGGAGATTTTTATATTTTGGATGATCATTTAAATAATCTTGATACAGACCTAAAAGCAAATAAATAATGTTACCTTTTAATATTTATATATACTAGTTAGATTGAGCGCGCTACGCGTGCCTCGTTATAGGCATTTTTTAGTCTATGATGACAATATTTCTCTCGGCATTCAATTTTTTTTCGAAAATCAAAATGAAATACAAAACCGATACCTCGTCTATTATTTTTATATGAGGGATGTAAGAATTAAGTTATTAATCCTATTATGCACAAATAAGAATTAACATAATAAACTGTGAATATCTTTTGAATTCAGTGACAATCTTAAACAATTAACGCTGTATAGTATTTGATACTACATCCTGTATTATATAATTCATTCCTGAGACGTTATTCAGGTTCAACATTTAAAATGGGGCACCCTGTATAGAGATTATTTTTGAAGTTTATTAAATGAATAGTAATAAAATAATTATCATACTAAATGTTAAAACATTTTCTTAAACTTTTTTTTGCTTTTATAGGTTATGGTATGTGCAACAAAATAATTCACCTTGGTAGCATCGATATGAACGCTGCTGATGGAGCACATTTTAAATTAAAAATTAAAAACCAACCAGTGGTATTCCGCGCCTCAATAGATTTGAGCGATTGGGCATGATAATTCGGCAACAGATAACATAATTCATGTACGTAACCTACTTATCTGATTTCACCATCAGCACCACTGCTGAAAAAGATCACATGCTAATAACGTGAAAATCACATGATTATCACATGCTAATAACGTGAAAATCACATGATTATCACGTGCAGATCACGTGATTATCACATGAAAATCACGTGAAATCACATGAAGATCATATGCGGATCACGTGATTTTCACATGATTATCACTTAAATGTCACCGCAAAATATCACATGATTATCATGTGATAATAACGTGATCTGCACGTGATAATCATGTGATTTTCACGTAATTAGCATGCGATCTTTTTCAGCAGGGGCTGCTAACGTCGATTCGACCAAGGTGAATGGTCACTGCAAGTCTTTGATGGAAAAGTTGAAAAGAAGTTAACAAGGTTAAGGTGAATTTATTTTTTCAGAGGATATTTTAAGTGCATGTCATCTTTTATAAATAGTTCACTCACTCAGATACAGTTCCAGTTTTCTCGGTTCGCAAAGTTTAACCGGTTTCTGATTGGGAGTTATTCTATTCCGAGTTGCATCAATATACAAGCAACGATTCACTAGATGCTTCTTTTTCCATATAACTGTACTCAATTCTCGTAAAAAGAGGCTATAATCCCTTCTTTTCATCATTTTCCAGGTCTCTTCGCCGACTTTTTTCTTCACGCCAAGATAAACCTTGAAAACATTTAAAAACATTTTTAAATCGTATAATAATATAAATATAGTTATTTACGGTGCAAGAGACAAAAGTTCCGCCCCTGTGTAAAGTTGGCGTCCAAGGCGAAGTCGAGGACGTCATCTCACGCAGTGACGAGCCTTCAATTTTCGTCCCGTGTACCGTATACCATTCATTTTGATCCCCTGGTTGAAAGTACGTTTCAATTTTTAGGCTGACTGACAAATTTTTCATCACTGATAATGTAGCATCGTAATAGCATGTATTTATTTGGTTAACTCGAGCGCGTTGATTTAGATGCCCATCCCGACATTCGCGGCACGAACAAAGCGAGTTCTGCTGGTCGAGGGTGCAGACATCGAAAACATCACGTACATAATTTTAATAAATCTATCAGAAAATATGCCACAAATTCCAAATTTAAGAATAACCTAGAAAAATTGAAAATGTAACAATTTAATGGAAATTTGCATAAAAAGAAAATTGATTACATGCCGAATTCAAAGTTGCCCTTCATAGAGCGAAAGAATAGATATGTACGTATACTTTAAATAGTATATTACATACCTATTACATTGCTTTCTTATTATACAGGGCTAGGTATGTACACTATTTTTCTGATCGACGGTGCCGGAAAGCACCAACTTCCGCTCGCGCAGCAGCAGGAAAGTTGGCACTTTCCGGCCGGAGGACAGAAAAAAAAATTAATTTCTAAATTATTCAGTCTCATTTCATTTCAGTGTGAGCGCTTTCTTGGGTTTATAACCTTTGGAATTATTTTTTAGTAAAGTTTTTTAGAAAAATCTACTAATGTTAAGGATTCTCTTTAATATTTAAAGTTTTTCCAAACCAAAGGGCTGGTGGCTGCAACTTTTCTTTCAAATCAGTAAAATACATCACTAAATCAGTTTCTTTCGAGTTTGATAGCGACTTTTGATTTTTAATTTTCCAGTTTTTATGTGTGATAAATCAGTATATATCACTCCCCTGATTATTTTGGAAATTATTCTCTCTGAATTATAAGACTTGCTTAAATTCGTTAAATTTTCGACAGACTTCTTCCTCATTTTGAGAATTGTTAGTTGAGAACATTTTACAAATTAATAAGTCACTTTCTGTTGCACACTCGACTGACTTTAATTTTCCGAAACGTTTTCAATATATTTACAAAAACTGGCAACACTGTAGATTCATTTTTTTGTTTTGTCTTTACTTTAACTTTTTTAACAATTTCTAGATTATCGGAAAATTTACTTTGTTGTTTACACGCACGTTAGTTTAATTGCTTTAAATATTTAGAAAAAAACCTCTAAAACAATTTATTAACAACACATGCAGTTACCTAGTTACTAACTCAGAAGCATGCGTTTAGAAAGCCCATATCAGTGGCAAAAGTCCTAGTAATGGGTAAATGGCCTTCTTTCACTATCAAAAACAATGTCGAAACAACGTACTTTCGACGAGGGGATCAAGAAAAAATATAATCAGAGCTTAAAAGCATATCTAACATCGTTAGGTTAATACTGAAAATTTATAATTCAAGTTCCTCGCGTTAACATAATGAAATATACACCGGTTTTAAACAAAAATAGGAAATAAGATAGAAAGTCTGGAATTACATTGTCAACGTATAGTTAACAATGACGATTGTTCACGACTCGCGTTCGCAGGAAAATCTATTTATAGTTTCGATGTTTTTGAGGCCGCGTGCACAACTACTAAAGAATAGTTGGGGCCGCTATTTTTCCCTTCACGGATCGACAATGATCCATAAAAGAAGGGTGAACGGACACCTTGAGTCTGTCGCTGACGTAAGGCCAGCAATCGGACACAAGAATTAGTTTAAATTTAAATTCAATTGTCTTTTCGGCGAGCGCGAGCGGGTCCTTTTTAGCTGTTAAAACATTCGCCGGAGTTGCCTAGCAACTGGAGAGAGAAAAAAATTGTTAACACGCATTACATTTATTTTTTGCCTTCTTTTTTCACCGTCCTTTGTAGCGGAAATATCGAAAAAATAATAAATCTTCTTTATAAACTTTTTAATCGAGTTTAAGTTTTTTCTTGGTTCGACACGACCGTTTGGTTACGAACAATGATGGAACACAGCGATTGTCAGACTTTAGTAGTCGTAGTCGTAGTCATAGTCGGTAATTATCTGGAGACGCACTAGCGGCCTCTGTACGGGGACCTGCCAGCTTGCAACTAGGCTTTCTGACCCGACCCATTATGCTTTACCTCCAAGATTTTTCCCTATAGTTGTAATGTGCACACCCCCTCACGGGTGACCGACCTGAGTGTAGTGAGCCCAGTTGTCGTGCTTGGTATACACGAACTTTAAAGACTGGAGCGGGGCACCTTCCGTCTTGCCCGCTGCAGATAGTCTTCTTCTCTCGACTCTTGAAAGTACCGACTTCCAAGCACAGAGGGGGTTTTAACGCCCCAGTTGTGGGAACTAGGGGCCCCGCGGTTCATTGTTTGCCTCTAAATACAGGAACACAAATGTACAGAGGTTAATACCTGAGCAACTTTTATTGTTAAGCGTGTCGAGCGGAACGTGGCAATGCGTCTGCTTTACTGGAGATTTCAGGTCCTACTACTGCATACAGGCATGCGGCGCTTATGCTTCGCTTCCTTCCATTCCTCATGTTATAGGGAGACGGAAGATCTCAGCTCCTACAGAGTACGGTACCCGCGCAAGATACGTGCATATCACAACTGGTTTTATAGTTTAATGTGGAATCCGAACCACGTGAGCTTCGATGTTACATTAGATACTTATAACGAATACAGAGGTGTGCAAACAGTTTGGTACGAACCGGGGACTTTCGCTTACGCGTCCGACACTGTAGCAACTGTGTCATCGTCGCTCCAGATTCTAGTAAGAAGGAGGTTTATCAAGTTACCTACGAACATACGATCTGAGAGATTTATTTTATTTTATCCTGTAAAGCACATAATAAAAGGCGCTTCCAATACGTCCCTTAATGACCACCGGAAGTGGTTAAAGTATCCACTTTACACGGAGCGTGTAAAAAAATATTAATTGTATTTTATGAATTATATGATTATTGAATATTTATTTTATAATGCTTTTAGTGCTCTGATTTATTTATTAACAATTATTTTATTTAACAAAATTAATATCTACCTCGCCATTACTCTCGTGATATCTAGGATATGGTTCCCTGAAAGCTGTAACAGTAAACATAAAGCATAAAAATTATTATTTCAATGAGAGAGAGAGAGAGAGAGAGAGAGAGAGAGAGAGAGAGAGAGGATCTAATAAATGGCTGAGTAGAAAACGCTACACACGGAAAATCATAGGCAGTACCGAACGTCATGCCACTCTCAGAGGCACCGTAAGGTGGCGTGGCGCTACTTTGTTTTGAAATGCCTGCACGGCACATCTTGAGTACTAGTTTCAACCGGCCCGACTTTTCTAGGTACCGGCACGGTTAATCTATGGTGCCAGCACTTCGAAACACGGGGGCTCTGAGAGTGGCACGACGATTGGCGCTGCTTATGTTTTTCCGTGCACTCGATTACAAAGTTTTACTTACCAGGGGAGTGTCTCACCTCCAGATCGCCAATTTGGATGAAACTTGGGGAGCTGTTTTCTAGAACTGAATAATGAATCAAACTACTTTTAGTTTGATCTCATAGGCTTTTATTTAGCAGATACAGTAAGGTTTGTTAACATTACTACTATATCTATATATGCGACATTTTTAACATTGTCCATATGAGCAATACAAATGTTTGCAATTGTAGCTTTTAAAAGAGGGCCTATGAGATCAAAATAAAATTGGTTTGTTTCATTATTCGATACTAGAAAGCAATTCCCAAAGTTACATCCAAATCGCTGACCCAGAGTTGAGACACTGTCCTGGTTAATTGATTACTTTTTCATGCTTTCTTTTATATTACAGACACGCATAAAAGAAGTCAGCTCCGCCGTCCGGACTCTTTTATTTTGACCAGTTAAAACCTAATGTGACATTACTTTTCAATTGACCAAACCTTCGAGACCTTTAAAAAAATAAAAATTTTAACTATGATTTTGCAATAATTTTAACTCAATTTTTTTGTTTTAATATAGGAATATTAAAACAAAAAAATATAGGAATCCCTTTATTTGACAGATCAGATTCAGATTGTAGAATTTTCTCAGAAGGCTGAAAGTGATTCAAATCTCAAGGTAATTTTTCTAAATAGGAACCCCTACTTTTGTCTTCAAATATTAAAGGGGTTAAAATAACCGGTATTGATTAAAATGTCCACTAAAAATGTCAAAATTAACATGGAAACCCATATTCTAATATACAGGGCAAAAATATTGTTACATTAAAGGTGGAGGATTCGCATTATATTTACCTTTTAAGCGGATATTTAGACAGAAGTAAACTTTGCGCCCCAACATAGGTACATATTTAAAAAAAAATTACGTTGACCTTGGAATAACCTTCAACGCCATGACCAAGATCAAATCTAAGCTCACCACAAGAGAGCTAGAAGCTCTTACAAATTTTGTATTAGACGTTTTTCTCCACGAGTATCTTTTCCAGTTATTGAACCGTCCCGGAACTTCTTGGGCACCCTGAATATATATATTACGAGTCAAAGAAACTCGATATGAGAAAGGTGGTGAAAATTAGACCTAATAACAATGCACATACTGATACATTTACATGGTGTTAGAAAAATGTTTCCAGAAAGTTATCCCAGACGGCATTCTCGCTACGAAATAATTACCGAAGTATTCATGATGAAGAATTCTTCAAGAATTCTAAAATATG
>JAWWEN010044062.1:0-12470 GCA_035582955.1 Sycophila texana
GCAAGAGTTTTCTGCCACTAGGTGGCGCTAGGTGACGCGCACTACGGGACGGAACATCGACTTTCGGCCCGCAAAATTGGGACGAATATCGAATTTTCGTCCCTATAGGAAGAAAAATATTTAATTTTCCTAAAAAAAGAAATTATCTGTTAAACAATATTAAACATACATTTTTTATAGTTAATAAGAAATTAAAAACAAACGTTAACTTTGATGCAGTTTAATACATAATTCCGTTTTCCCTTAAAACCCAACGCACATTATATTGCACGAACTGATGGTGACAAAACGAATGTCCACTGCGCAATCCGAAACCTACCCGACTACGTAAATATACATATATCGACCGACGCATCAGCATATCGATCTCTCCATCTCTATGTACAAAAAAAAAAAAAAGAAGCTCACCCCGATTATCGCTCGGCGCATCGGCCCTCCTCGACCTGCAGGCGCTCGAATTCTATCTCCGCTCGGCGGCGGAAATCCGAGCGGCGTTTTCGCCGATCCCCACCCCCACGTCATCGGAAGCTCCGCGCGCTGCAGCAGCGAACAATCGAGCCTCGCGGCCCCGACCCTTGTGCACACACTCCGGGCGCGATTTTCGCGAAATCTCCCGAAAATCGATACCCGCGCAATCTCGGCTCCCGCCTAATCGGGACTCGCGGGCGTAATCCCACCGACGGGGGATTAAGCGCGCGCCGATAAACAACGACGTGGCGGATCGATGCGACGCGCTGCTGGAGGTGCAGAAAAAAAAAGAAAGGAGAAGAGCCGATCGAACGCGGGCCCCGGGATTAGGGGATCCTAGGAAAACAACGCGGGGCCTCTTGGGTTTTCGCGCCTAAGGCGATGCGCGCGCGCGACGAGCTGGAAAATAAGGAGACGCGCGTGCTCGCCGAGATTTTTTTAAGGGGATTTGGAGAGGCTGATGCGATGAGCTTGTTTATGCGAATCGAGCATTGCGGCCGGTGCAGTTCGGTCGATTGTTCGGGGAGACGCGGGACACAAGTCGGCCCGAGGCACTGTTTTTCTTGGCCGGGTGCATTCGATTTTTCTATGGTGTATTTCGTTCAATTTTGTAATGGCGCTTTGTCGATGGTTTTATTGTTGATTTGCTGTTGCGTGGAGTGAAAGAGAAGTGCGATCTTAAAATAGAACATACGCTAAATGTACATAAATATTTCTGGGGATTTCGGAGATGAATACAGCTTGACGAGACCATAGATGTTTTTGTTATTCTTTATAAGTGTTCAATGTAATTTGGAGAGATTAGAAGACTTTTTTATAGATTTTTTGTGGAAATATCAGACACTATTAATTCACTTCTTTTTTAAATAAAAAGTTGCCTTATAAAACATGAAAAAAAGCCTTATCTTAAAAAAAAAAATTATTTGCTGCTCAAAATTTAGTTTTCTTATCTTTGAAAAAAATGGTCTATCCCTTCCTGCAGGTACACTCATAAATAACTCAAATATTTTTAGTATCTTTTAAAATGACAGACAAATAAGCAAACATAAATATGCACCCTCAGAAAAAAAATTATTCTTAAAAATCGTAATACCCTACAGTTTATCAAAAAATTTAATAGAAATATTTAATATTGACATAAATATATAGTTTCTTACAAAACTCAAAAAAATTTATGAAACTTTATAGTATAACGAACAGTGCAACTAACGAAGCTCAAATAGAAGTGTGCTATACTCGTCCTAGTTTGATATTAATGGTTCTTATTTTTATTAGTTGTTCTATTTTGCTATTTTTATTATATTCTATTGTATGTTTTAAGCACGTTTAATATTAATAAAGAAATAAATAGATATAATTAAACGTTGCAAAGTAATCATTGCACTTGAAATGCTAATACCTTACAGGGAAATGTAACGTTAAATAAATAAATAAATAAATAAATAAATAAATAAAAAATGATCACACTTTTACTAGTATAACATCAGTCCACGCGTGTAACACGACCATTGCCATTTTTCAGTAGATCATTTTCCTCCGAGTAGCAAAAACCAAACAATGAGAAAAAAAATTTCTCCCATTCAAACTAGAGCGAACAAAGCAAACGAGATTAGTAAAGATTACACAATATCCCAATCTCGGCTTTAATTTCCCACTGCGGCCGGAGAAAATTTGTCACCATCGCGATTTCCATTCGCGTTGCAACCACTCTGAAAGATTTCTCCCAGCGATCCACGAAATCTCTTTGGGTCCTCGTCCGTCCGGCCGCAAACGGCAGCCTCCGAAAACCCACGGACCGACCGCAGTCCCGCTCCGCGCCGGGCAACAAGCCGGAAAATGCTAAGCCGAAAATACGAGACGCCCGCAAACAATGAGCATTCCCGCATCCTCGTCTAATGCCTGATCCTCTCCGGCTCCGGACCTGTTTTGTTTCCGAAAAATCCGCTTCACGTTTTTCCGCTCCCTTTCTCTCTCACTCCCTCTCTCCTTCTTTCTCTCTCGCTGCGGACTGGACTTTTCAGCAGCCCGTCGCCCCGCATTACGGAAATTTATCATCCCGATCGAAGGTTTTATGAGGCGGCAAATGGATTTATACGCGGAGGAGGGATAAAAAGTCCCGCTGAAATATGCCGCGGTCTTAGCCTCGGAGCGGCTTTCGGCGCAAGGGGGAGGGGGGGGGGGGTGACTTGAAGGAGCTGCATCGTTAGCCCTTCTTTGTTGAAAACTTGTAGGCATTAATAATTTCGCGAAATTTATGCAACCGTTCGACCGAGATAAAATCGCCGGTGGAAGCTGCCGCGCGGCGAACGGCTTCTGCACCAAGAAAATAAAAAATAAGCACGAGACGCGCTTCTTTTATTGGGCAAGCTCTCGGAAAATATTCAGTGCAGCCGCGCTATTATTACTTCGGTTTTCGTGTTTACCTTGTGATTTCGTCGCGACAAAGTCCTACCCTACAAATCAGCGCTCCGCCTGCTTTTATTACGGCCGCGCGGCGGGCTTCGAATTTATTAGCGAATGCGCGCGCAAAAAAAAAAAGTGCGTCTTATCGTTGTTAAAAATCTTTATTTACATATTTTCAAAGGAAGCACTGCTTCGCCCGTACAATCGGCTGTAAATCATACTTTTTATTTAAATTAAATGAAAAATCTTTGGGAAAATTATTAAAATTTATTATTGTGCTTTTTAATCTCATGTTAAACGCTACATAGCCTGTTGAATTTAAATAAATAAATAAGTAAATAAATAAATAAATTATTACAGATGCTTTATTAAGGAAAAGGTGAATAATAAATGCGTAATAAAATGTTTTATGCAACTTCTTATAATGAATAAAATAAACAAGGTGGCATTCTTTCAATATTCATGCCTTTTAATTCGATTGTTATTTTCGAATGTTATTATTCCTGCGATCTGCATAAGCGTAAATGAAGCTTTTATGTAAAATTAAAGTTTCTATTTAACATTATCGACGCGACGAAAGGCCCGGAGATCTCCAATCGAAAGCAACAATTATACGCGGAGGAAAGAGCCGGCTATCTGCAATTCATATTACTTTAAGTGCGGCTCCCTTTTAAATTTTCACTGCAATTAAATTTAAAATCGCGGGTATAAGAGCTCGCGACGACACAGGACTCGAGGAGCGCCAATGGTTCGTATATACATATATATGTACAAGAAGGCCGCGGTGAAATTTAAAAAAGGGAGCCATTAAACTCGACGAATTCAATTATCAACAGCTTCCCACTCGTATGCTAATCGGCGACGACGCTATCGCCTTAATCGATCTGGGCGTTTAAAAATTCAATGTTATCTCGGGACTTTTCCCCGCGCCAATCCAATCAGATCCTCAGCGTGGTCGAGGCGATAAAACGATAAAAAGAAAATAAAACGTCTCTTTCCTAGGGAGCGAAAGTAATGTACGGAATCCTCTCGGGAACGTCGCGCATATTTTTTCTTTATATATTCCACCGGTGGGTATATCTCGCGCTCCTCCTCCGCTTCCTCCTTTTTTTTTTATTTCTTTTTCTTATTTTTTTTTACTACCTTTTTTTTCAACTCCTCGTCTCTGATTTTCATTTGTACGCAATTCATAAATCAACGGGTTTTATTTTTAACGCGATCTTTCTAGCTTATGAGCAAAGGCACTTTTTATTTATGGCTTCTTAAACAGTATTTATTTTTACGATAGATTTTGATACGCACTGTATATCACCCCGCGAATTCTTAGCGCTGCAAATTACGTCGTTATAAAATTTGGGAGCAGGATAATTTTGTTTGTCTTTATATTTTTTTTTCTTTTCTCGACGGTTGCGGACACTTAAACAAAGCGCGCCTTGTATTGTTTTTTTTTTTTTTTAATCGATAAATTAAATTGGCGTGCGTTTTAATAAATTTTGAGCGAATATTATGTGGCCATTCAAATTTCATTTTATAAATCAACTGACGTTTACGCTGCTGTGCACTTTGAATTCAATTTACGTGATTTATACATTGCGCATTTTATTAATCGTAAAAAAATTTAGTTTTCAAAAACAAAAAAAGCGTTGCATAGTGCCTATATAGACTACAGTAATAATGACCCTTCCATTACTCGCTACATCCGCCAATACATTTCTTTCGAAAGATATAAATTTTAGTTTTAAATCGCGCGACACAGACCGTCACTTGCCCGCCGTAAATAATCGTAGCCTGCGAACGAAAATAAATTGCTATTAAAAATTTAATTACAGCAGAGACACTGCGGACCCATAAACCAAACAAAATCGTCGAGAAGCAGAAAATCATCGCTCTAAATCATCGTCCAAACTCAATATCAGCGGGCCCCCCTCGCCCCCGTGACACGATCATCCCACAGCATCCCCCCATCCCTTTCGCACGAGTGCCATCCTCTTAGCGCGCGAGCCTCCTCGAAGCACGTGTCGCGGCACCCCTTCCTGCCTCGATAAATATTTAACTCGCTCGCTCCCGCCGACATGGGAAAAGCGAGCAGCTCGCTCACGGATTCGATTACGGCGCGGAGGGCCGGCTATCGGACGCTGCAGCGCCGCCGCAGTCTGGGAAAAGCCCGGGCCCGGGACTAATGTATTTCTAATGCTTGGGCTGCGATGGTTTTCGGGCATTGGCGAGGCCCGCCGGGACGGCTATTAAAATTGAATTAAACCTTGGGATTTTCGCAGGGGGGGGGGGGGTGCGCGCGCGTGATGTTCGCCGTGATTGCGGTATTATGCGAGAGAGGTGCATCGCTGCCGAGCTGATAATGTATCCCCTCTGCCCTCTTCCCCCCTCGGCCTCATCTCTTTCCTGTGCAAATTGTTTGACGAGCTTCGCGGAATTCACGACTGGGATTAAAGTGCAATTACAATTTGTTATTGTGTTTGATTAATTGACGTGCAATTATCATTCGGTTTTGTTGCAGGCTACGCGGAATAATCGTTAGTGCGCGAGGCGCTTTTACGTTTACGGGATTTCCATAAATGGCAGTGTTATTATTTTAAGGGGATCTATCATCTTCTTTCGAAAAAATTGATTTGTTTTGTTTTTTCATTTTCTCAATCTTTATTTTCCGCTGAATGTAGTCAAAGTAATCACATACTGATTATATTAATGTTTAAATTGAGCGGCGCCAGAGTGAAAATACTGGAGGAGAATTTATAGTTATCTAAACGTTAAAGCTGTTTTCTGGAAAACATGGAATATTGTACTTTAGCGCAAGCTGGAGATCCAACAATTTGATGGAGTTGAATGGCTTAAAATGTAGGTATTTTATCTGATTTTTGCCCAAAGAGTTAATTGTAAACTCAAAAATGTCTTATTTATCAGTAGCCTTTGGCCTTCATAAAATATTCTCTTAAGTATATTGGAACATACAATTCTTCGGACACAAATTATATAAAATACCTACATTTTAAGCCCAGTCCCATTCAAATCCATCAAGTTATTGGATCTCCAGTATGCGCCAAAGGCTAAATTTAGAAATCGTCATATCTATGAGTAGGATGAGTTTGAAAGTTATATTATAATTTATTATAATTTGACTATATTACATTAAAAACTATTTAATAATTCAATTTCATTCATTTTTAGGTGATATGTATATACAGTAATATTCAAAGATGATGGATCCCCTTAACGAAAGTTTAATGCAAGTTTACTAAAGGAGTTGATTTATTTTCGATATTTTATACTTGAATTCTATGTAATCTAATTATTGTCAATTTTATTTTGAATCCAATCTATATACGACGAGACTCGAACGAAAACACTTGGTGCCCCTTCGGTTCCGCAGGGTGCTACAACCCAGGAAGCGATTCCCACAACCTCCAATTTGCCCTCCTTGTTTGTCTTCACCAATGGACTGCCGGAGTCACCCTAAAATTCAAATTAAATATCCATCACATCTTTGATAAATCCGATATTTTAAAGCACATTAAAATTATGAATGAAAAAAATTTTGAACACGCACTAAACACGGGGAGATTCCACCAGTGAGTGGACCGGTGCATATGTTCGTCTCTCGCACGAAGTTCATCATCCTCCAGTACGGGAAAAAAATCATATCGAGTTCGTCCATATCGAATTTATTAAGAGCTTTGTTGCAGGTTTCACGATCCACGATGGTTAGAGAAACAGTCTGCAGAAATGACGGTTCCAGTGGGTCCTCGGGATCTGGGTTAATGGAACCCCATCCAGATAAAGTTACTGAGCCACTGGGTTCGCTATCCTTCTCTGGTAGTGCGATCTTAACTACACGATCATTTAACTTCAGAGGAGTCTTTAGCTTGATCAAGCCAACATCGTTCAAGACAGATCCTCTGTTGACACCACAGATGCATTTTTTTCAAATTCAGATATAAAAAAAAATTATGTCTATATGATATAATTCATTTAATTCAATAAATGGTTTCGGAGAGAAGTCTGCAAGTAAATTTTACAAGGCACGTCTATTGTAATTTTTTCGCAGATCTTCATAAGTTTTTTAAAAATGTTTTCATAAGTTTTTTTTTTTTAATATTGATAGGTTCTACAAGTACTACAAGTACTTAATACTTACGTTAGTAAAATTAATGGGATTGATAGTATCTGACAAAATTACATTGGTATTTTGTAAAATTTACTAGAAAATTTCTCTCTGTGTATATTATACAACAAAAATACAGTTGAACATGAATTTCGTCTTAGAATTTGATTTTATACTTACTTTATTTCGTAATATAGTTCATGTTTGAAGTACTTTTCGATGAGAGAAACTTGTTCATCAGGTTCTTCAGTATGAAGGTTGTACTTGCCGGCCTTAACGATATAATACATCGAAGACGGAAGTTCCTGGAAGTTGACACAGTGTCCCGCAGTTAAAATCCATCGCTCATTGAGTACAGCGCCGCCGCAAAAGTGTATATCACTGACATTTTCCCATCGAAGCTGCAACGAGATCTGATGTGGAAATTCTCCTGGGCTCGAATTTGAACCACCGACAATGCGACTACTAATTTCCATTATTTCCGAGTCCAAGTGACCTGTACGTGATTGAATCGTTTATTAAGTGAGATGACCGCATTTAATAATATTTTAACAACATTTAGTTATATTGTGCTAAAACATTTTAGATTGTTACTTACGTGAATGAGTGACAGCCAGAATACAGCAAATGAGGAGCACTTTGAAATCCATTTTGCTGAGTGATGATAACTTAATAACGCGATTCAATTTATACTATTCAATGCTGGTTCATAAATTACATGTTATACTATCTGAGGTGTCACTGACACACTTTTGGTTTGCGAACGTTTTACCACTATTTATACAAAAATGAAATTTAATGCCCAATGACTCACATATAACTTATGGATTTCTAGTCAACATTAGTTCATTGTTACTTCTTATCACTTCTTCTTTCAAGATCTTTTTTTATGTTTACTGACAAACGATTTTAAAAGATGAGTTATTTGTGAACATAATTAGTTGATTTAATTTTGCTAATATAATACGGGATACGATAACATTTTGCATATCATTCATTCTTGATAATTTGCTTTAAAAAACTAATTCAGCAGAAAAAATAATAATAATATGAATGTTTTGTACTATCTTTAATTGTACCATTCAAAAAGTGATTAATGAATGAATACGTTATTACAATACAAGAAGTCATTTTTATTGCTTAAATAATCAGCAGCGATATATTTATACACAAAACATTTCCAATAAAAGATTGAAATTAATTGAATACAGCAAAATCCTATTTAGCGGAATCTTTGATAAAAAACATCCGATACCTTATATATAAAGTCTAATTCAAAGTAAAAGTTGTGCGAAATGAGAGAAAATGCAACTCCCACCGTTCCTCTGCTATAGATTTAATATCCATATTTGCGCTCAAAGCAAATGGGTATTCCTTGTAATTTTAAGGAATTATATTCACCGAGTTAAATTTATATACGGATTCGAGAAACCCGCGCGGATCCAGAATTCTACCGCGAAAGCACAATAAACTCAACAGTCACTTAACAGAACTTTCCACTATGCCGCCGCGTCGTCTGAAAGCCAGCGACGCTACTTTTTTTACATACTTAACGGGTCGCATTTTTTTTTTTATATTTTTTTGCCGCCAGCTCCAAGCGGAGCCTCGAAATCCTGAGCTGCGAGGCGCGCCTCGAAGTTTCCCGGCAAAAATTGACTGGAGAGGAAGAAAAAAAAAAGAGGATCGTAAAAATCCCAAAGTTTCTGTTAACTCCGAACTGTCGACAAGTCCTTAAAGAGGGCGACTAACTTTTTTTTTGCGCCCTGCGCTAACTGCTTGAGCGTCACCCTTTTTTTCGCAAGTCCGGAGTGGCATATTTCATCGCCCGTCAACGGGGAAAAGTGTCGCGCTAATCCCCGCGAAAAAAAAATGCGCGCACCTACCGTAAGCCCCTCCGAGGCCTATACTCGCAGGAGTATACAGTCGATATACCCGCGGGGGGTACCTTTTTTTTGCGCAGATTTTTTTTCCTGCGACTTCGGCAGGGAGGTAAGTGCGACACAATGCGCCGGAGGTCCCCGGCGTTTACGACGGAGGGACCGTCTCGACTTCTTCCGAATTCCCGGGTATAGAGAGCCATCGCTGCGGTGGCCCGTTCACGCAAACGCTAACGCGCCGGGGACCACCGAAAAGGTAGCCTGCGTTGATTTACGTTGATTTACAAGTCCCTTCGGCCGAAGAATCGCACGTCGGCTCCGCGGGGGTGGTTTTTTCGAAATTTCTCCAAAATGAAAATTCATTTTCACATATCTCTGAGTGACTAATGCGATGCGACGATTTGCATTTGAAAAACTCTTGTTTTCTGGATGATGCGTGTCGCGCCGGCAATTTCTACGTAAATTGACGCGAGCTTTACGAGAATCAGTTTTTTTCACGAGATAAAAAATTACGAACAGTTTCCTGCAAATATTTCCCGTGACGCATCACGTCACCGCCTCGTGTTTTTCCGCGTAATAGATTTTACGATGGTCCTCGCGAGTAAATTTTACGCGAAAAAGACAATAGTTTTGATAATCGCTGCTGACACTGATGGTACAGGAAAAAGCTCGCTTTAAAGCGCGCACTAAATCAATAACGAGCGAATGCCGTCGGTTGGGGCGATAATGCATCCTAACGACAAAATTAAGCGCAATTACCGCAAGGGTCCCGGAGGATTACTACGGCCAATTCGCCTAAATCTTCAATGTCTTTAATCCATTTTGCAAACATCCGGTCGGCGAAGCTTCCAAGGTGTAAGTAGTTCCCACAACCGATCGATCGTCCAGGGGACCAATGAAATTCGCATTAGCCCCGCACTTTGCTGCTCTACAACAGTTCTCAAGTTCTTCGTTTCGCTCGACACACACCCGAATATATGCTGCGCTGAAAATCGAAGATTTATATTCTTGAGATCCCCGAGAAAATCCACGTGAGACACTCGCGAGGCGCATCCATACGAAACCGCCCACGCCCACCGGTACTTTTCTCGGGGCGCGGTCGGCATTATTCGCGGGTCCAACCCACAAACACGGAGCCAGGCTCAATCGAGGGGGCTAATCGACCGGCTCTGCCGATGATACGCAGCCTCGCAACTCGATGTGAAACTCGAGTTTCCGAGGCGTTTTTTTTTTTTTTTTTTTTTTTTTTTAAGCGCGCGGAAATAGGCGGTGAGAGATCGGTGCTCTTTTTTTGTTTGCGCAACGCGCATCTGCAAACGAGAAGAGGAAACCTCTTCTCCGCTTTGTACGGACTACGCCCTCTTTGCGCAAGCCGGTAGGGAGTATGTGAGGATCGAATGTACGTACTTTCAGTGAGCTTTGAGAGTACACATACAAGTGGTGAAAATATAGCGATGAGCGAAGGCATACTTTATTATATGCGTTTTATATCCAACACATAGTTACTCTTGCAATTACAATACTTGCATGTAATTTTTACTACTTTTAATGGAATTAATACAATATGAATTTTAAATTTTACTATAATAATTTACGCACATAGTAATATTTATAGAAAATTAAATAAAAATTATGAGAAAATGATTACTTTTTATTCTATGAAGATTTTATCAAAAATTTGGCAATTTTCACTAACAACATAGTAAAAATTTCTCAAAGAGCACTGCGATAAAAGGTCGTCATTTATTTGCTTCTGACAATGTTTATTCTGACAATTAATAAAAAAAAAAAAAAAAAATTACCGCATGCTGGCGGCGTACGTTTAATAAACACATGTTTATAGTAATTTTTACTGGATGTTTTGTACAAAATGAATTAGATATTGTAATTTTAATGGGCACGCAATGACTCAAATCATTTTAAGACGTCAGAGTCTGCGCTGCGAGTGCGATCCCTGTCCTTGACTTGTGTTGCATGTGTATGAATAAGAAGTGCGAATTGTAAAATTGATTACGCAAGCGAAAAATGATAATGATAACGATGCGTTGATAGTTCAAAAAATAATGTTTGCATTCTGGTTTAGTAGCCATGTACTGCAACCAACATAAAAATTAAATTAAACTTAAACAGTAATTTTTACCGCTCTTTTTAGGGTAATTTTTATATTCGAACGTTCTCTCCGTGTATTATTACTTATGTTTATGATAATTTAAATAATTTTATGTTAAGAAAATTAAACAATTATTTAAAAATTTGCATAACAGCGCAGAAATATTGACTTCTCGTGTCTCTTTATTGGGCGTACAATACACTGAAAAAAAAGTAAGAAATCGAAATCGATGTTTAGTTGTTTCAATTAATATTTGATGGAAACAAATAAATTTTGGTTGAAACAAGTAAATATTAATTAGAGCAAGTAATGGTTAATTGTGATTAGTAAACTTTTTTCTCAGTGTAGAATACCCGTTTTTCAATCTCTAGTACAAAGGAAAATTTTAAGGTTCTATAATAACTGGAATGCAATTTCTGAATATTACTGTCAAGGACGAGAAAGGGTCGCCAAAATTTAGCGCCCTGCTATTTTCCTTCCTCTTTCGATTATGAAAATATAGTCTTCTCTACATTACGTACGTACCGCACTGAAGTGACGTTCTCTCGGACTCCATCCGCATGGGTAGCTGAGACTCGTTGAGTGGTCCGTCCACGCAAACGCTAACGTGTCGGTCGAAAAGGTAGCCCTCGCGTTGATTTACAGGTCCGGCGTTGGCCCTCCGTGAAAAGTGCACGTCTTCTCCGCGGGGGTGGTCCGGAATTTCTCAACGTTTCAAGGACTCTCGTCCACTCGGAGCTGCAAGAAGGTGAAAGAGAGATGAGAAAGAGAAAGAAAGAGAGAGGAAAAGAGAGTCCCCGGGAGAGGCTGCTCGTTGCGCATTATCGCGCTAAATGCGACACAAGCGGAAAGCACTTAGTCGTCTCGCCAGAGAAAGCCGCTTGACTTCTGTGTTTTAAGGGCAGGTCGCCCGTTTCGACGGACGGCGCGGATTTTGGGCGCTGCCGGGAGGCCGCGCCCGGAAAGATTGTAATTTTAGAGATTTTTCGCCGGGGGTCTTAGGGGAAGGCAATTATTGTGACTTACTCCTGTTTTTGGGCCTCGGGATGTTACGGTGAGCGAGGCCACTGCTGGCTACTTAAACGTTGCGCGGTGGCCTTTCCTCGAAACGATTTAAAGGGTGGAGATGTTGCGCGATTTCGCTACTCGCTTCGGTAAAAGTTATGCTAACAAAATTCACGATCCAGATATTTTCTTATCTGTTAAAATAGACGACTCAGATGTTTTCTGTAAAAATTGATGGCCCACATATTTTCTGTCGAAGTTAATGATCATTGATATTTTCTGTTCAAATGATGAATGAGAAAAATTATAAGAGTGTAAAAAAATTTAGTTTATTCGAACAAAAAAATTATTCAATTTTTATTTGACGTTGCAGAAGAAAATAGAAAAATATTCAAAATAGCTATGATGATATGTTGTAACGTGGCAAATGTGCACCCGTTACAGGAGTCGTCCTAAAGACGACTCCGAGAGGGCAAACTCGCGTAAGGTA
>JAWWEN010044113.1:0-12461 GCA_035582955.1 Sycophila texana
GCTTCGCCTCGGGTGACAATTTACATGCGATCTGAGACAATTCTTATTTTACCCCCCTAGGTATGTAATATACTATATTTAAGACTGCTAACTTTTTTTTCTTCACTGAGCTGCATAATAGTAATAATAACCACTAAAATTTGAGATTAAAAACTAAAACGATAAAGTAAAGACAAAATCACTTTTCCCAAAAGAAAATGAATGTTTAAAAAATCCTAGCTCATCGCTGTTAAAACGATCTTCTTCTCACACACGATTACACCGAACAATGCTGCACACAAACAATCTATACCACGCGAACACCTCCTTCCTATATCAATACCTATTTAAATGAATAAAACGATACCATTGTATCGGCGAGCCCTTAAAAATAGCAAATTTAATTCACGACACCATAAAGCCGCCACCCCGGGGACTATAATTAATCGCGCGATCCCGTCGATCTCTTTATAAACGCGACGCACGCGCCCGAGTGATCGGGTCACTCCGTGCGTCCGTGCAAATGAGGTCTCACCTGCCCCGAAGCGGCACCTCCCGCGGACAAGCAAATAGTCGCCGACGCAGGCGCTGGGCTCGAGGCGATCCGCAGGCGCGACCAGCTCGAGGGGTTGTCGTCGACTGCGCCGGTGGAATGCCAACGAGGGGACCGGCACAAGCTCGGAGGGAGCCTCGCGTGTCGTTGCACCCCCCGCGTGGCCCGCCGACGACTATTTCGGGCGCGCGCTCCTCTTCCTTTTTTTTTTTTTTTGGTGTCTGTCATCCGGAGGAGCTTTTTCGAGCGGAGTCGGTGCGCGCGTCGAGCTTCCGATGCGCGGCCCGGATGCAGGAAACAACGGGAGGACGAAAATAATCGCTGCGCCGAGATTTTGATGCCGGTCGATGGCTTTGAGGGAACTCCCTACTGGTCTATTTGAGGGGTGATGCTTTAACTAATTTGGTGAGTGAGGGGAAGGTGATTTCTTTAATGGTTTGTATTTTATGTGAAGAGGGAGGACTTTTTTAATGGGACTTTGTAGAACGAAACTGCAGGCACTGTATAAAAATTACAGCAAAATTGTAAAATACAACATTTTTTTCAGGTATCGAAGGGCAATGCCATTGACGTCTAAGTTTGACGGTTCACTATAGTTTTTGTAATTTATTTTGTTTTCTTTTTTGACTGAAATGATTTTATTATCCTTACTGGGTAGTGGTATTGTCATTACTGTTATTTAAAAGAAAATTTTAGTGGATGTAGGACTAAAAGAAAAAAAATTTCTTTTTCGCCGGAATGACGGCAACCCGTCAAGCACAACTTAGTAGCTCACCACTTGATCGACGTAGCAATCCAATCAAATGGTTCTTTGTTTCCATATACTATTTGTATATTGATGTTAGATAACAATATCGTGTAAAGTGCGATTACAAGACATTACAGTAAACGATTCTGTAGCATTGCTTCGGTCGTTTGTTCATAAAGTTATTGTTTAAACGTGAAAATTCGAGCATTTATTTAGCTGTACATTAAAAAAGAAATACGAAATAAAATTATTTTGGAAAGTAGATTGATGAAATTCTCCAACTATCCACTGTAGAAATCCAGAAACTTGTAGTGGGTGGTCGTACTGAGTAAGTAAGTATTTCCTGTTTGTTATTTGTATAAATTAACGGAATATATTGTTTAAATATTTTGTCCTTTTGAAAGTTTTAGTAACTAGTACAAATATACCTATAAATATATTTCCAATGGTGCTCTATATACGAAGGACTTCTTTTTTATTCTTTCTAAAAATCAATAAATGTACATAATTTATGAAAATTCACATATATAATAGTTTTATTGAGCACTTTTCATAACTTTGCATGCTGCTATTTAGCTGTACATTCAATTTCAAGGATCCGAAAAGTAAGTATTGCAAACAACAATACTTCGGAATTTTTTCAATAAATTTTTCAGTAATTTTATATTTTTGCGGTTCACCCTATAAATCATAATTTTGCACTATCTGGAAAAAATAACGTGAAAAGTTAGCAAAGTGCTCTAATAACTCTGATAACCCGGAAAGTCAAGGATCCAGAGAATATTTGTCGTCAATTTGAACTGCATGGACTAATGATAAAGAGATAGTCGACTATTGCATTAACCTACTAACGACCAAATAGAACAAAATTTAACAGTGTTTTTCGAAATGCAAATTTTTGTAAAACCGCGATAAATTCTATTTCTAACTAACTTGTCTAAATATTTTCCTGCCTCCATGCATCACAATTCCGTAATTTAGACAAGAAGTGCGTAATAAATATTAATCTTCACTGTTTGAAAAATTAAATACGAACATCAAAAATAAAGTGACAATGTGCGTTACATTTTTATACATTACGATACTCATATTTAATTGTTCATAACTTTTTGTTTTACGAAATTTTTATAATTAATTTTTATAATTAATTATTAAAACTTCGCCTTAAATATTGTTGAAATGTAAGGAGAGAAATTCACCTTTTAAGTAGTAGAACCATATCTCATCAGAAAGTAAAACGTATTAATAGTCTAATCAAATTTTCTCTAAATAAAACAATTTAATGATCTCTAAATTTTAGTAATACATAGTATCTCGCAGAAATGGCGAGTTGATACGAGATAAGCTGATTTGATGAAAAATATATTTAACTTTATCTAATTCAGTCATAGCCGCGCTCATATTAGTTGAGGCCACATTGAGATTTCCTACTCTCAATTTAATCTGAAAAAAAATACAAAAAAGCACAGATATAAAGCAACAACATCATCATCTGGTAATCAGAATATAAAACGAAGTATTCGACAGTCGCAACCATACCATCGAATTGCCAACATGGCACTACTCGAATTATTGTTTTGTATTTTGTTGACGGCGATATTCGCCGTTTATTTATACCTGAAATACAAAGTGTACAACTATTGGAAAGTGAAAGGTGTACCACACGAGGAGCCAGTGATCCCACTTGGCAATGTACCCTTTTCGTACTTCAAAGGAGATTTAGCCCACGGTTCGTTGTGAATAAAGAATAATCATTCTTTTTTATTGCAATTTTTTTTAAATTTCGATATAGAATACGATTACAATTATTTCTTCAGGTTTAATTCTGAGGCAAAGTTACGAAAAATTCAAGCAGCATCGCTTCCACGGCGCCTACTTGCTCTGCGAGCCTATTCTGATGATCAATGACCCTGAGCTCATTCGGACCATTATTGTTTCGAATTTCACAAATTTTCCCGATCGAGGGCTGTTCAGCAATGATGACGATCCTTTGTCGGTCAGATTGACAAGGATGAACGGTCCCAAGTGGAAGAATCTTAGAGCGAAGCTTTCGCCTACTTTGACCGGCGCTCAGATGAAGCAAACGTACCCTCTGATAGAGGAAATTTGCCAGGAGCTGTTAAAGGTCATTGACAAAGAACTCGAGACCCATAATGTCATTGAAATAAAAGATATTACTGCTAGGTGAAAATTTTTTATTTTATACAAATTTATTCTTGTTTTTTATTTATTTTTATTTTAAATTTTAATTCGTAACAATTTTATAGTGGCAAAGTGTCATCTATTTCATTCATTGAAAGATATTTTTTCACGAAAATTTAAAAATATCTAATATATGTATCATTGATTGAAAGACATTTATTACGAAAATTATTAATCGAATGTCTAATGCACTTTAAATGTTAAAGATTCACGGTAGACTGCATATCGTTGATAGTATTTGGATTAAATTGTAACAGTCTGCAAAATCCGACGAACGAATTTTTCGAGTACGGAAAAATTAGTAATGACGTAGGAAAGGTGGCCATCCTTTTGACTTTCTACGTTCCCCGTTTAATGGAATGGTACATCAAATACATACCGAAGAAGAGGATTGAGGTGCAGACGTTCTTTAACGATCTGTTTGAAAAAGTGGTGTCGTACAGGAAGAAGGAAAATATAAAGAGAAAAGATTTCTTAAGTACGCTGATGGAATTGATAAACGACGATGAAATGGGAAAAGGCGATGAAAAAAACGGTGTAAAGGGAAACGATGTGAATCAAACTGACAGCTCTCCAAAACCAAGTATACATAAGTCTTATAATGTAGCCTTTTATAAAAGAAAAACGTGCATTTCAAAAATTAAAATTTTCCATATTTTAAGCAATAGAAAAAGGTATACCCCTCCAGTTGTAAAGAGTTTATTACTTTCTATATTGCTTAAAAAAAAAATAGAAAATTAAAATGGGCCTTGTTCGAGATGCGTTTTTCTTTATTAGAAGCAACGATAACAAATTGATACAATTTGAAAGTTGAACATGAGATTTTCATCGGAATTATTTTTTCAGTATTGAAAGCTGATAAATTAACCCTGAAAGAGGCAGTATCACACTCGGTGAAATTCTTCGCTGCCGGACAAGAGACGACCTACTCACTTATAACCTGCGCCTTGTATGAATTGGCTTTCAATCAAGATGTTCAAGACACATTGCGAAAGGAAATTGACGACGTATTCGAAAATTCAGAAGGGCTCACGTATGACAATATGATGAAAATGGAGTATCTGGATATGGTTTGCTGTGGTAAATATTTTTTATCATTATTGAGTAATAATGCATGGATTGTGCGAGTATATCAAGGTTCTCTAGAATCGAGAAAGTGCTTATCTATTTTTGTACTATATATAGAAAATTACTCGTGATATCATTATTCAACGAATTATTTAATATTTTGACAGTTTTTTCTTAAATGGCCATTTAATATTCTCAAAAAAATGTGACGTGATTCGATAATTCGATGTGTTAATTTCATATAATTAATTCCTTAATTTCACAACTTTTTTATTAATAACATGTCGTCGCCTTTACAACTATTTTATTATTCATGAAGAGAAAACCGTTTACAAGAATAAAAAAAAATCGTAGTTTCGATAAGAAAATTTATGATTATACACAATGAAATTTATCAGTTTGATTAACTGTATTCTTAAGCCCATAGTTTATTGATTATAAAAAATATTTAGAATAGAAATAGGATTTATTAACTCAAAGAAGTTATTGTTTAATAAAAAAAAATTCTATTCCTAATCGATCAGAAATTGTTATGCTTCTGAGGAAACAATCAACCTTGATTTATTTAAAGATTGTGAATAATTGATGATTACAAAATATTTTGACGCAGAAACGCTGAGAAAACATCCAGGGGCACCGGTACTAAATCGCATATGCATGGAGGACTTTGAGATTCCTGGTTCAAAATACCGCGTGACAAAAGGCATCAAGTTGGTCGTCCCGATCAGTGGCATACACATGGATCCTGATATTTATCCAGAGCCGGAGAAGTTCGATCCAACTCGATTCACCCCCGAGAACAAAGCGAAGAGACATAGTTACACTTATTTGCCATTTGGCGATGGACCAAGGCATTGCATTGGTGTGTTTGTTTTTTTTTTTTTTTTTTATCTTTCTAAATCTGAAAGGAAAATGGTTTCCATTTCGAATTATTTATCTCGTTAATATGCGCCTGATTGCTGAAATTTAATTTGCTGCGTAATCGCTACGGAAGCTTTGTAATATTTTTTAAAAATAACAATATAATTTTTGTTTATAGGAAAGCTACTTGGAATGTTAAAACCAAAAGTGGCTTTGTGTTATTTGCTGCGGAACTATAAATTTTCACCATGCAGAAATACGAAGACAGAAATTACTTATATGACTAACATCTTCGCGCAAGTTCCTGATGGAGATGTGTATTTGCGCGTTGAAAAGAGGAACATTAAATAAAAAGCTATTCATCTTTGTATTTTATTAATTCTACGCCTATAAATTTTTTACATCTAAAAATGCAACTTATCATTGTCATTGTATAAAATCTTGCATATTTTATATAAAAAAAATATAATTTTTTTATGAGCAATTCAGATTGTATCAAATACGCATACGTGCGACAGATAATGTGCGATATATGTATAAAAAAAAAATGTTAAATCATGTTATTCTTATTTAAAATTTTTTAACAATATCCAAAATTACGCACAGTAAATTACAAGAAATGCAAACACTTACCATAGAAAATATATTTTAAGATTTGAGATGAACATTTCTTGCTTAATCATTGCGAGCGATATCAACCCTGTGGATCGTTATAGCGAGTAAATAAAAAATAAATATTCGTGAGTGAGTAGGATTTTTATGTGCTTAGCATTTACGGTGTTTGTTTGAGTAAACTAAATTTCTTTATTCAATCTTTTATTGATCTTGCTTTAATTTACAATATTTGTACATAATTTCAGGCATAAACTAATAAAATAACATAATAAATAAATATAAATATAAACGTTTACGTGAAGTTCATAATATTTGGCGGACGATCAGGTACTCGTGCCCAATGAGATTTGCTGGTCTACGAACAATATTTATTTAAAATTTCCTTAAACCTAAGATAAAGTTAGCGACATAATTATTCCATTTTGCATATCCCTAACTGTGTCTCAAATGCAATTTCATCATTCATTCATTACAGACCGGTTACATTTAATGTATATTCTTTTTGACTGCAGAAAATGATAATATTTAATAGCCAATTCTATTATCAAAGTAATAAAAGCAAAAGAGTGACCGATCAACAGAATGATAAGAATTTTTTCATTTAGCGGCAATTTTCGATTGATAAAATTATTCGGGTTCTTTACCACACCACGATTCGATATTGAGCCTCTAAGATATATACCCGTCTCAACCAATCGTTGCAAAATTTTGTCGAAAGGATTTTTGTAAGGCGATGCTTCCTGCAGTGTAATTAGACCAACATCCGGATATAAAGGCTCTTCAACTATACTGAAAGTCCAGCTGTGCGTTTCCTTACCAAAGTAAATGCTCAAGTACTTCGTTTCAGTGTCCTCTAAATCACAAGCGACATCCTTTTTTTGACCATCATTACGGAACACAGTCTGCCAACTCCCCTGCTGCATTTCAGTAAATTCGTAGGTTTTCGAGTAGATAAAAAGTTTCTTGAAGTTTTCCTTGTTAGAATAGTACAACAATTCTGCTACACCGTAGAGCAAGTAAGTTTCGATGTTGTTGTCCATTAAGTCCTTGTAGGTCTTAAATCGAAGGTAAGTCTTTTGACCGAAGTAAATCTGTAATATCTGATCCAATACTTCGCAGGTGAAGAAACAGAATATCAGAATTAAGTAGAAGAAAAAGATCCGCTCGGACAGTTGTTGAATCGCGAAATTTACTGGTTTGCCGGACAATATGTCGAGAACGGTCAACGGCGTCCATTTTTTCTTGACGTCAAACTGAAGGTACTTCAGGCAGTAGATGCAGAAGTATATGAGCGCCGTGAGTACAACAAAAATAAAGAGCAATTTAAATAATTTTAGCTTGTAAAAGCCATGCTGCTTGACTACGATAACTCGAGATCCGAAAAATAG
Organism: Sycophila texana; assembly: GCA_035582955.1. Classification (NCBI taxonomy): domain Eukaryota; kingdom Metazoa; phylum Arthropoda; class Insecta; order Hymenoptera; family Eurytomidae; genus Sycophila; species Sycophila texana. Next base: position 7,415 of record JAWWEN010044113.1, read on the forward strand.
CGGCTCAGTGCAGCGCCAAACGCGATTGCGAGATTCGTTAGTGAAGTTCTGAGAGAATGTGTAACTAAAAAGGTTCATAACAGCGTCGACGTTGTGCAATTCCATGAGCCACCAAATGCTCTGAAAATCAATGGTTATTAAACGCAGTTTGAGATTTGTTCCGGGCTGATCAATGAATTTAATTAACGCCACAGGAGTCAGACTTGCGTTGAGAACTTCAGCGATTGTTAAAAGTATGTCGGCCTCCTCGCCCGACACAAAATCTCGAATATTACCATCCGTAAAATTTGCGTTCATGTGGAGTGTTCTAGACTCGTGCAGAGCAACGTTCAATGGGTAGCCGTGCATATTATTGAATTTGTATTCAAATAAATCGATGGCTTTCGAATAAGGCGTTGCTTGATAAACGCCATTGAATGGATTGAACCGATGAATCGAAACACTGTACTTTTTCATTGGAATGGCGTTTAAGTAATTCCCCGTTTGATTTTCTTTGATCAGTTCGATCACGGCGATGTCGATGATTTTTACTGACCAAGCGAATTTAAAAACATTTAGTAAATTCATACCTTTTCCGCTGTGTATGAAAAATATTAAGTACTTGAAGCGTCCGAACTGTGAAATTTCACTGGAAAACTTTATGTACTTTAAGATTTCTTGTATGGGATTCATAGTATTTGTATCTTCGATAACGATTGCCATTACGGCGAAGTTTAATGATCTTTTCGGAGATAACAGCTGCTTGGATCTTTCCTCTATATCCAAATCACCTCTGGAGCCTTTTGAGGGTCTCAAACTGAGTGTTGGAAGTGAGCCCATCATTTTTTGGCAAAAGGCAGTCGACAATGAAGAAATCTCGGCTGACTTTTCGTTAAAAATCATTGTTACCTCGTAAGTCCGCTGATCTTTTAAATAATTTGTGACGTGATCGATAATCTCCCTTTCATCGTAATTATTAGCACTAAAACAAGAAATAAATGTCACGAAGAAACTTAATGTTACTTGTTTTAATTGCATTATATCTCAATTAATTTAGTCTCTTATTTTAAGAACGTGAATTCTGGTTGCTAGTAACTGCAAGTGTGCAGCAGTGCTTGATGTTGCCCTTTTTTCAAGAAATGTTTATTTACATATTATTTAATTTACTTACCAATTAATGATGTGTTTAAACATGAATTATTATTTTATTAGGATTATTGTGTGATCGGTCAACAGTGATGTATATTGCATACACTAACGTTTAAATGATGGTAACAGAAAATTAATAATGCATTATGTTATGCAGTCGATGAGGTGGCCCTTTAATTCTTTTCGGATTGATTTTTTTTATATCTGATGAAACTTACGAAAATATTTTGTTAAAAAATAAATCGTTAAAAAGATAAAACATTCGAACAATGTACAGGAAAAAATATATTTTTTTGGGACCGCAGAGTAGATATTTCGAACCTTTCAGTTTTTCTAATAAAAAGTACCAAATTTTATTTCGGTTATTTAATTTTTAATTTATTTGAAAACGTATGTTGGAGACTTTTATTTTTGGAGTAAAAGCAGTTCAAGATTTTTCTTAATATATCGATAATAAACTAACTGATTTTTCTTACAGTAGATATTTATTTACTAAAATATATATATGTGCGAAAATACGATTCTTATTTTAAACATTTCTGTGTTAATTCATTTCACTATTAATATAATATAATAATTTCAAAAATATATTTAAATGTAAAATTTGTTTTTCAATTTTTAGAAAGAACACCAACGTCCTCATCGTAATTTTACAGCATAGATGAAAATACAGTAATGTATGATAATGATGTTTTAATAATCTGGAAAAAAACGTTATTATAATATTACGTGCAAAACGTCGCTTATATTGCATTCAAAAAATTGTCAGAGTTTGTATAATTACAGCTCCAAAGTTTGCAACATTCATAACATATATTCCTCCGGCAGTCAATTGACAGGGGTCCTTACATCTCATCATCATGAACAATAAAGTTTTTTTAGTCTTCATTGATAATTCGTACCACTTATTGGAGTACCTATTAAAAAAATAAAGGAGTAATTATACTGTTTACCGTATAATTAATTTTTAAGGATGATGTATAATCCTTATCCTCTCTTATTTAAAAAAATATTAGATTCACGTGGTCTTTAGAATATCAGAACTAATGTCAAGCATTTGCTGACCCGGCCAGCTCAAGAAAAATATGTGTATCGTTAAACCTGCACAGATCATAGTGAACCTAAGTATTTCTATGGGTCTGGTAAGATTCATTAAAATCTGAAAGATTGATTAATAAGGTAGTGTAATGATTTTTTTTTTAAATAAATTTATATCGAACTTAATTATTAAACGTTAATTATTAATACTCACAATAATGCAGCCAAGGCTTAGGATAGTCACGTTAATGCTTATTACAGACAAAAAGTTTATGGCGTACGTAGATTCAAGGACGTTTGCAAAACTAAAATATATTCAGTCATCACATAAATTAATTTACATTAAATGATTAATAGCTATTCAAATATCCGACTCTATTGCCTTTTGATGAAACTGCACAGTTTGAACCATCGAAATATGGGCAGCTGATTTTTCTGGAATTTCGTTGTACTTAACATTCTTTTTTGTCAGGCTCAAGCGTGTTCTAAAAATTAATTAATAATGATTGATTTTCGCAGTCTGTTCTAATTAAGTGCGAAGATAAATTTATTGACAAATTTATTGAGTTCACGGAGAGAACTTTTGCAGATGGATTGTAGTTTGATCAAGCCTTTTATGCCTTCAAGTTTCTGATAAAAAAAACATAAATTCGATTTTAATTGTAAAATTTACTTGGCTTTTTCTCTCCGAAGCCTCCATAAATAAAAGTGAACTCGTCTTACTTGACAACGTCCATCAATCCAATGCACTGCTGAACACAAACGACATAAGTAGTGTCTATTGCGGTGACTACGAGAACGGACAGAATGCAAGTTAAACCTTCGAAAGTATAAGCCTTTGCGTAGTGTTTGTTAAGGTCAACAAGGTACTCGCCGTTTAATATTAAAAATTTAGTTTGTGACCCATTCGAAGAGGTAATTGTGTCGAATATTAACGGAAACATTGGCAGAGTGATAAATAAGATAAGTGCCAAGATCATGTAAGCTAAAATTGAAGTTGAAATTTTGATTGAGTTTCATTCACTGTAAATTATTTACACTCGAAGTTTATTGTTTATATGCGAAAAATTTATTATGAAATGGTGCAGAAAATCCTTCTTGCATAGTACTGCAGTAAATGATTCTGATCATAGAAACTTCAACTTTCCAGTACATGTTATTATTTTCAATAAATAGTACAAAGAAAAGAAAAAAGATTAATAGAGATAAGATTAATTAAAAAGATTAATGGTTGCATGTCACTTCCAGTAGCTTTCATAAATTGATAAAAATATTTGAAGAATTTTATTTTATTCTCATTATCTTTGTATACCGAAGACGATGAAGAATAAAAATGAAAATTTTTTAAATTTATTATCATTTGCAAAGGCTTAAAAAATATACTTCTAACAAGTTGTAACTAAATTAATTTATTGTAGAATTATAATTCATTTAAATCAAATGTTATACTTGTTCAAATTCGAATAAAATTTTAGTGTTATATATTATTGGGAGCGTACATAAATATAAAATTGTAAAAAATTTTCCAGTCTCGGAATGTTTAAGGAGTATTTTTACTTCCTCTTCATCTTTCAGCAGTTTCCAATTTACAGAAATGTTCTCGAACATTATTTGAATCTATAAATAAATTGCAAATGAAATATTGATAATATAACGTATAATCAATGTACAAATTGTTGCTGAAAATTTAAAGAATATATTTACTCTGTCCTCTGTGACGATGGTCATGAGCATTTTTAAGGATACTTCTAATATGTAAAATACGTTTGCTAAACTTTGTGCCAATTTGTTTGAATCCTCACCCGCATACACGTATAAACTTATCAACTGCATATATGAATGATTACTTGGATAAAAATGGCAAATAAAGTATCATCCACACATTCATATTTTAAATCATCGTTAAATATTCATATTTAATTTTTAAAGATAGTATATTCGCCTTAATAATTATGTTGAAAATAATACAGACTATGGTAATTCCTTAAAAAATTTGATTAACACAATAAATCGATGCTATACTTACATGCGGCACGCAAAAAATAATCGAAAGCGCGCCGAAAAACGAGCGGATGAGAATCTTCTTTAGGTAGTCCTGACGGGGCCACAGACCCAATATACTGAGCAGCCTTTTGTTGATACTAAAAAACGGACTGTTAAAAAAATCCATCGTTCTCGGCGTATTGCGCTCTTCTGCCTCTACGGAGATTTTCGCGCACTCACCTGCTATATTATTCAACAGCGTCGTTGCCGTTATTAAGTTATTTCGCGATACGCGCGTCGATTTAATTGAGTTATTATAGCGAATTGGGTGTGATATGCACTCCTCCCATATCCGCGAGCGATAAAAAATGTAAGGAAAAAAATAAGGGAATGAGAAAAAATTATGTCAAGGGATGGTATAGATGTTGTTGCATAATATATACCAGCACCTAATTTGCATAAATAACGGAGAAAATTACTCGTGCATCGTTCGAATGCGTTGCAAGTCGCCGTCCGCCGTTGGACTGCAATGGAAATTGTGGAGAAGGGTGAGGCGTTTTTCCTGCAATTATAGTATTTTTATTTTTTTTCTTTACCCCTTGCTGCACCGACGCTCGGGTTATACTTTCTTATATGGAGAAGTGATTTTCATTTTTGAGTGGATGGGAAAATAGCAGGTCTCCGCTGTAGATTCTCTATAGTTTAAGAGCAGATGTTTATTTGCAGTAGAAGAGTATTATTTGTACAAAAATATTGTTAAATGTAGAGGAAAAAAAGCACAAAATACAACAAAAATAAGGGTTATATAAAAATTTACATCGCATAGGGGAAGGGCGGGTAAAACGGACATGGCGGGCAAAAGGGGTTTTAGCTATATTTTGTGTTTACTTTCTAGCAT
>JAWWEN010044134.1:0-12460 GCA_035582955.1 Sycophila texana
CTCTCCGGGGAATAAAATGAGTTCAGAGAATAAAATATGATTTTACTCCCTCTGCAAAGGTCAATAAAGTGGACTTTGTGGATGATTAGGGTGAAAATATTAATTTTTGGCTCAATTGTAACAGAAAATATATTCTTTAACTAATCAAGTTCTTAAACATCCTGTTAGCATTTTTTTAAAAAAGAATATTAATTTGATATCTTCGAACGTTACTTTTCCCTTTAAAAAGGCAGAGATGCGCTCACTTTGTTAATACAGGCGACGATCGAGGCGAAAGATTAGAAAAAAGGAGTAAACAGTCGATGAAAAATTTTCGTTTCTTTCGCGAATCTACAAGGCAGCTCGTATAGCGTGGGAGCCGCGAGCGAAAAGGTCAAAGTGCAGGCTGCTCAACGTCCGGATAAAGACAGAGCGCGAGCAAGAGGGGTAGAAGTAAACATCCAATTACATTAGAGCCCGCGCGGCGGACTTTAGACGCTCGACGAGTAGCGAGATAGAGAGGGCCGCCGCGGGCTCTCGCTTTCTCTCCGCCGTATAATCCGGGGCTTCCCCGGCCTTACGTTCCGTTCACCGGCGCGACGGTAAGCTAATTTCGAGCTCAAGTTTCCGGCGGCTGGCCGCTCGTTAATTAAGAGGCCGCGCAATTTCGCGACGATATTTCGCGGCACCGGCGACCGATATATCGGCGCGACACGCACGCCGGGGACGGCCCACGAGGGAGTGGCCGCTTCTGGATCCGGCCGATAATTACTTAACCGCGAGCGAGGAGAGGGCTTAATGCGCCGGGCTCATCATCAAAAGCGCGCCTGTTAAATAGCGCCTCCTTTCGCGTGCGCGATGCCGGAGCGTTAATGCGCCGCCGAGTGATCGCACGTCCAGATAGATAGTTATTCTCGTGAGCGGTGTACACCTATACCCACGCGCTCATCTATACGTGCGTACACTATCCTGCAGTCACGTGAGGAACTGATAACGGCTTCTTTTTCTATTTTTTTCTTTTTTTTCTTCTTGCACCGTGTTTTTTCGCTAATGGAAAACTTTTATGCAGAATTTAACTATTTTAAATGTTATTCCATACCGCGTCGTTAAGTGTTTTAAGTGCGCGCTGAGCTCACCCGAAAAATAATCGTCAGTTTTAATGTGAAACAGGTTTTTCAGCATTCGACGTAACTCGGGGCTTAATCGTTTTAAAAGATTCGGAAGGTATAAGGGCTGAAAGAACGAAGGGCTGTTTGGGGTGTTAGTGGCTAGACCGCGTTACGCTGAGGGGATCGACACAGACTCACCGACAAGCGGTTCCTATAGAGTTTCAACCAAACGCCATTGGCTGCTCGATCGACCGAATGGAGCTTGATACGAATATATACTTTGCGTTTGCTTTTCTTTTCCGCCGTATTAAAGCAAAGTACTTAATATTCAAAAGAAATTCTAAGTACTTTCTCAAAAGCTTTAAACCTTAATAAGGTTTCTATGATACATTTTTCACGAATTACAATTTTCAGCTAATAGTACATTTCGATACATGTGCGTGAAGAAATTTCATCTCGCTTCGCTCGTGTGCAAAGATCCCCACGAGATGAGAAATTTATCACGCACAAGAATCAAACAGTATTTTTTGACACGACGTGCGAGAAGACGAGTTTTCGAGAACGTTTTTTCTTCTCACACGAGTCTTCTCGCACAAGTGTCGAAAAGAGTTTTTTCTTTAATGATTCTTCTATTGTCTACAGGCCAAAATATTACATTGAACTCACTTAGTATAAAAGTACAAAGAAAAAAGAACCAAATCGAGAAACGTTCATTCTGCAGATGTAACTATATTTTTCAATAATTGTGTTTCTTGCGGATTAATAGAATGGAGTGGAATCAATTTTTAGTAGATTAATGGCTTAGGTTCCACATCGTTCTAATATAGAAATAGAAGAACAGAAATACCGTGGTGTTGAGTTTAACGTTCACTATAGTAACATTTACTTTGGAGGATAGAATATTACCATTATTATATTATTATTTATTAATTTGTGCCTATATATATATTTTAATATTTAATGCATGAAGGAACAATTTATACATAAGCAATACTTGTATATGTATTCATAAGAAACGTCACGTTGTCACTTGCCAAAATTCAAAATACTCGACGCGCTAAAAAAAAGAGGACAGCAAAAAAAAAAAGGTCGCGCTAAAAAGTTTTGCGAGCTCGCCTGCTCCGGTACATATTTTACGTGTTGCGAGAGCGAGCTCGTGCCATTGAAAGCTTTCATCTTCGGTGAATGCCGACAATCGTTTTGCACGCCCTTTTCTCTCACCCGTTCGTTTCCGTAACTCCGGCAAAAAGCGGAGTCGAACGTAGCCGTAGCAATTTGCAAGTGACCCATTATTTCCTACTCTTTCTCTCTTATACGGGGCCGGCCGGTCCGGCGTCGTTTTTCCATTTCTGCACGCCCATCGAGCACTTGCACGTAACGCCCCTAACCGCCACTTTTTCCCGCATCGCGCTCTCTCCCTCTCGAAATCCCCCAAATTTATGGAATGCGATTTTTTGCCGTTTAGCCTCCCTTCAATACCACGATGAATTTTTCCCGCTACAGTTCATTTAATTTCTCGATCGGATTTATTGCAACGGTTTTTTTTCGCGTACAAATAAAAAAAAAAAATACTCCGTGTTTGTTTTGTGCGGATTAATAGCGCGCGGAGTAAGCGTCCTTACGCACTGTCGATCTCTTAACGAACTCGGATAAAAATCGCTAGCGATTTAATTTGTGACAATCCATTGCAATTACTACAACGATTTACCGTAAATAATTCTTCGCACAGTTTATCGTCAAACAAATTTGAAAAAAAAAGTAATTTAAAATAAAACGTTCCCCCGTCGCACAACAACGGCGTGATAAATTCGATCGTTCAACACTTCTTTTTTTCCTCGCTGACAGCGTCGATACGACTTTCAATTAATAAAGAATTAAGATCCGCCGTGGGCACTAGTCATTCGCAGTTAGTTTCGAGTGAATTAAAAAAAAAAAGCGAGAGGGAGCAAGAGAGACGAGTTGCGCGCGAAGCAAAAGAAAGGGGGAAGGAACGAGTGAGAGACTTTCTGAGAAAATTAAGACGAGAGTCGAGGAGTGGGCAAAGTATGTACAATTTTATTTGCGGGTAAGGAGAAAGAGAGAGAGTCGGAGCCCAGCAGCCCTCTCCAATTACAGAAGGCGAGATTGTCCTGCAGCGAGTGCGACACAGTGCCCCCAGCCAACGACCAGGCGCCTTTCAAACTGTAGCCTGGAAAATAATTAGAAATTCGTAAAATTAAAAAATCCATCTTCTTGTTTTCCTCGAAGACGATGTCCCCATCGCCTTGCCTTTCCTACGGATTTTATCTTCTTTCTAAAGAAGGCATTTAAGGACTGCATGAAACAAGAAATATTTACCTTTTTTTAGTAATTGTATATGTAAAAGTTTTCCGTAAAAATTAGAAAACAATACAAAAAATTATCGTAATTTTTACGATAATTCTAATATAAATATCCAGTGTGGGTATAATTACATTCCTTCCCTCAATTGATAGACCCAAACTCTTGTAGCCTCTATGAGAAAATTCTCTTTGTACTTTATTAAATTTATCAACTTTAGAAATATTTAACGTGAAAGTAAAAATGATTTACAAGCTAATCTCTCAATAGTCGGCTGTTAGTATATTACTATAGAGTATAGTTTCGAATATTATCACTGGAAGATCCACCACTGATTTCCACTTGGTGGTTGCCAAAACTGCCAAGACGCCGCAATGAAAGGGGAGCTTAGCGCTCTATACTTACTCGATTCGAGTTGAATGGTGGGGAAACGCGAGATCGGCCGGTGCCTTAATGCAATAAGTTAGCCCACCGAGCGCCGCTCAAGTGATATAATTGAATTGCCGACGTGTACCACGGTATCAGTTCCTTTATGTTAATTCGGTGGTCTCTCGCGAGGCGAGAGATCTCCGCAAACGAAATTTTTATCAAATTCTGCGCTCCTATGCCCTTTTAATTAAACAATGCACCGGTCCATTAGACGCGTCACCGGCGCGCTCTTAAAAAAAGGCCTCGGTTAGGTTTTAAACGCAAAATCAGTTCCGGGGAAAAGGTAGGCGCGGCCTTTCCCCCCGGCTCGCACGGCCTGTTTTCGTAGTTGAGTTACGCTGCGCCGCACCAGTCCTTCGTAATTTCAATTAGTAAACGCGATTACCGGCCAATTACCGGGCCAACACAGCCGAGAGGCTTCTGCGCTGGGTTTCGCAAGCTGCTTTGCTCTTTTTCCCCTCTGTTCTTTCCCTTTTTTTTCATCGACCGTGCACACGCGTATCCTTTTCCCTTGTTTTCGGCGACGCTGTATTCGCTATGCGCGCTCTCTCTCTCTCTCTCTCTCTCTCTTTCTAGCCTCGCGGCAAATTATTAAATATCTACCGTGTTCCCCGCTGCAGAGCACAAAGCTTTTTTACTGCACGGTGTTTTTGTTGTAACCTCATTGCGCAATATAGTAGATTATATTGAAATCAACATTTTTTAGAAGCATCGTTGTTATTAAAATATTACATTTTCTTTTATTTTTCTAGTCGGTTAAATTGAACGCAAACATTAAAATTTGATTAAATAAGAAAATATACGTATTGAGGATATACAGTTTATAGATCCGTCTTATATAAATACCAGTGTTTTCTTTTTTTTTTTAATTCCAAAAATTGCTACTTCCACGGTATAATTAAAAGCAAATGTTTAAAAGATATATTTTTTTTATATAAAGGGGTAAATGGCATTTTAAATTGAAAATCTTTTTATAAAGTGGAAAATTATTTTGGAGCTCGTATGGCAAGATATAAAAATAAAAATAAAAAAAATGAATAATTCTTATCCATGTAACACTATTTAATAGTATTCCCAAAAAAAATTGGCGATTAAAGACAATACCTTATAAAATGTCCCTATTGCAGATGGATTCGAACGCCTGGAGGTCCCAAGTCCGTCAGCACAATATGAACATCCCTCGCTTCTCTCCTCAGAAATGATTTATCGCCGGGCAATCGTTCACGATCGCTTCTCGAATTAAAACTTGGTTCTCAGCTCCTCTCTTTCTTCTCTCGGGTGCCAATTAAAGTCCCGCGCACGTTGGATTGATTATTATCGAGCAGCGCCCCCCTGCCGTAGCTTCCCGAACAATCGGGATATCACTCACTCAAAACTTTATTTATATTTATGGGCCGCGCGCTATCGCACTTATACAAAGACGTGCCGCGAAACCCGATCGACGCGCAGCCAGTGTCCTCCCCGTGTTCCGAAGTCACTTATTTACGGGGGGCAGGAGGAGAGGAAAGTTTCTTTTATTGCTTGTTTCGAACGCCTTACTTTTCTTCGCAGTTCAGTTCGTTCGGGCCGAGCTGGGATTGAGATAGTTCGCCGGATATTTGCCAGGGGCAACGACCACTTATTCTCGCTGCCGCTTGAATATATTGAGCTTTATTGATTTTTATTTTTTGTAATGAAGAAAATAGATAAGGATCGAAGGTGAGAAAACTTAATAGACTTTTAGGAAGGGTGGCAGCATTTTTGCAGGATACTAGAAACCGAAATGTAGTACACCGAATTGGTTACATGTAGCCCGAGGCCTACAGGGAAAGCAGCAAGGAGTCAGTCTGTGGCCTGTCAAATTAATTATTGATAATTATTTATGACATGCTTAATTGGATAATAGATACAAATATATTCATTGATACATTTAAATAGACTAAGGAACTATCGTATTATTCACGCGATTGCAGAACGAAATTTTTATTTATTCATTTACGAGTGCTACTCGATGAACTATACTTTTGGGCCGACTTATAAGAGAATATTAAACTGAACGACTGATTCGCGTTTCTATATAGTATTTTTCTTGACTATCAGTTCGTTCCGATTCTCTTTGTGCAGGTTAAGAAACTCCGGCCGTTCTCGCGCTCATGTCGGTGCTCGAAAGGAAAAATGATTGAAATCGAAGATGGTTGCTTGTCTTCGCCTTCCTCTTTGTTCTCGTTTCCCTTATTTCTTCTTTGCTGCTCTACCTCGAAGAAGCTCTCCTTTTATATACATTGTTCTTATATCAAACTCAGACTTTTTGAGATTAAAGGGTTTAAATTTTCTACATTAAATAAACAAAAGTCGTTCTGCCGAATTTTTCCAGTCAACGAGATAAACAAGTTTTATTGGGCAACTGAGATTACAAGTCTCAGTAGTCCCTACTGATAAACTTAACAAAGGCAAGAACATTCCAACCATGCTGCATTTCTTATTCTTTTCTATTGCTTTATTTAAACTCGCGGTTATTATCAGTTGAGAGCTGCAAACATTTTTTTATTAAATTTATTTTTACACATTTAACAAAATGTATGTGACTTGTAAATATTATTTAATTACAATTATTTTAAAAATTAGTGACTTATTCGTGTATTTATAACCTGCGATGATTAAAATTCATATTTTGATATAAACATGTAAACCGCGTTCATCCCGGAATATTAGCATTTAAACTACGTAATAACACACAACATAATAATCTACAATGAAAAGCATTTTAGATCATCGATTGCATTTAGGATATCATCATAACTATTTTCATAACTACACGCGTCATAAGAGTTATCCAATTCATTAGTGTCTAAAGGCTGGGCAAGAAAAATTCGACAAAGCCTATTACCGTATAATTCAACATTTTTAATTTCAATTTGCTCGTTTAAAAATAAATGAAAAGTCGATTTGATTAAAAAATAATGAAACTGACATTAAATTTGAATCCCATTTGATTAACTAATTGGTATAGGATCAAATTGAATCACCATGTGTAATAATTACATGCACAACACAACAATTGTATTAATTGTAACAAATGTAATAATTAAATTTTTATTAAAAGGAATAAAGCCGATGCAATTATACCCGAGAGTACAATAAAAAAATAGTTGCCATTTTTAATTTAACTCGCAGTACCAAGCAAACAGCAGCCCCGCAATATGATCGTGCATTTTTTACAGATTTATTTTTCATTTCAGAGTTGTCACTGATTTTTATTTACATTTATGAAATGCAAGTCCTTATTTCACGTCCGCCCTGCCGCGCTCGAACAAACAAACGCGGGCTAGCAGCCGGCGGAACGCGAAAAATCGTGGAAAAATCGTTTTTCTAATTTATGATCGGCTCTCGACGCGATGCGTGGCGTGCGCCTGTATTATTACGCCAATCGTTACGTCACTCATCGCCAGAGCTGCTGAGCGACGAACGAAATCCCAAGCGACGCGCGCGAGCGTAACAGGCCGAATTTACGCCCGCAGCAGAGCCCATCAAAGCGGCGCCCACTCCTTTCTCACTAGTGCAGGAAAATTCGCGAGGAAAAGGCGAAACAGCCGACCTTACAAATAAGACACTTAATTAATCGATCCTCGCTTTTTTTTTCTTCGCCTTTATTCGAGCAATTATTTGGACGATACTTTTGCAATTGCTCTATACCTTTCTTTCTTGCTTCTTTAAATAATTCATAAGTAATTCTTTTATTATTTATCGAATATAGCGATAAACTTTATGGTAAATAAATCATACAGAATATTCAATGATGCGCTCGTTACGGGTTGATTTTAAATTCTGAACGATGAATGCTAAAATATCAAGCAAAAAATAACCAGTGATGGATGATTTAAAAAAAAAAAATTACTCAAATGTTATTGTACATTATGAATTAATGTTTGTACCTGCGCGTGAGAGATCGCAATAATTCGGGATAATATATGGTCCACATCATAATGACGAATAATTAATATTTGACGTCTTGCTAAAGGCGCACATATATACATTTAAGTCGATCCTCGCTCCGAATTTCAAGCTACCTTCATTAATTGCGCGCAAATTCCTCCTCTGTTTCTCCGCTATAAATCACGAGAGGAATATGTACAACGCGAAACTCTTGAAATGCTCTGGATTTATTTAATTAATAGCAATTATAAATAAACTAAATATATTGAAACAATTCGTTAAAGCCTAAAGTACTTTACTTGGCTCTTTCTCTCACTCTCTCTCTTATATTTTCACATGCCCAACTAAAAACGATTGTCTACTACTCAAAAGTCACTTCTAGTTTGTGGAAACGATAAAACTGATTACCGAATAATCCAATTCGTGCCGCTTCCCCCGTCGACTCGCGGGCGAACCGGCAAAGCGGTTTTCAATAAATCTCGGTTTACGAGCGGGCACTAAAAAAAATAATTTATCAAACCTTTACCGTCATAAATTCTGTCGAGGTAATAGCCGCTGTTTAATAACACTTATTGCACGTGATCTATGACGAGCACGCTCGTCATATGCGCGAGAGCACCTGTTTGATAATGCAGACACACTGTACTGTCGATTCAAAGGTATCTTTTTATTGGTTTTCGTTTCGAGAGTGACTGAAAAAACACGTGCTGCGGTACTATTCTTTTTATTTCATCAATTTTATTGCGCCACTGGACAGAGTGTATGAATTCCAATTCTATACCGATCACTTGTAATGGTCTTACGTTTTAACTATAAATTAATAGCACTGTATTACTATTTAATGGATAAAAGAAATTTAAGAGAAATAAAATATTTGCAAAAATAAATATTAGAATTATAATGAGAAAGTACAGTCTGTTGCTTTTAAAGCAAACAAACCCCTCATTTCGTTAAAAACGGAAGCAGGATGTTGTGAAGCATTTTAAAAAGCGATTTGATTGGTTAAAGTATATAATACATTTCCGATTAAATGGTGCTAAAATTTGAAATGTTTTGATGCTTATGCAGCATTTCTTCAATAGATTAATAACAATCATTTTAAAATTTTTAAATTTTCTAATTATTTCGTAATTTATTTTAATTAAGCCCATTAATAACAAGTAAGTGACGCTGTGATTCATTTTTTAATCGGAAAATATTCGTGGATTTTGCTAGTACTAAAAAAAAAGTGCGAGTTATCTCACGGGTAGCCTAATTAAAAAAGTAAAAGAGAAGATACTCTTTTGGTCGTTTTTAAGTTTGAGAGCAATAGTTTTCACGAGGCGCGCAACAGTCATTTGTAACTCGAAACCGGCGGCCTCGCTTTATTGCCGTCATAAAAAGCTCGACTTCCGGGGCGCCACGCGAGAACTACACAATAGAGCGAGCGAAAGAGAGAGGGAGAGAGAGAGAGAGTGAGAGGGTGGGGAAAGATCCGTAGTTAGCCATAACCATCCGTTGCGATTTATGCAGATTAATACCTATATAGGCCGATACACCTCGACCCCTCCTGCGTAATACTCAGCCCACGTTTCTTTCCACCGAAGCTATTGGCTGATGAAAAAACGGCCGTCGGTATACCCGCGAAGAAGTTGCAGCAGCGAACTTTTTAATAATTGCTTATGCGATTTCGAAGACAAATCGTCGGGTCATTCGAACAAAGGGACACCTCGTTTTCACATTGAAAAAAGAGACAACTAAATTTTGAAAAAGGAAAAGGTGACACGTCGTTTTGAGCTTGAAGAAGGAGACAGCTGGGTTTTGACGTGGAAAAAGGTGACACGTCGTTTTAACGCTCAAAAAAGTGACACGTCGTAGATACATTTTTTCTGATTAATTTTAATTAAGTAGGGTGTTTATAATAATTTAAATAACAAATCATGCAAAGCGAATTTTTTATCTCGAAGCCAGTAACCGCTATTTCTAGAATCCATCTATCCACCCTCGTAAAAAATAAAATATATACATAAGGAATAGGTTATTCATTATTTTTTATTTGCCTATTCTCTTTACAATAAAAATTTATCTACGACGTGACACTTTGTTGAATGTTAAAACGACGTGTCACCTTTTCCTTTTTCAAAATTTAGTTGTCTCTTTATTCAATGTGAAAACAAGGTGTCCCTTTGTTCGAATGAATCGACGAAATAGGAAAGGATACAGATGATTTATTTAGACATATTTTTCGTTAAGCGAAAGATCGCAATTCTTCACTTTGAATTTGCATAAAAAATGTTATGAATACATAATAAGCTGGGAACGAGCCAAAATATCTCAAGGCACAGAGAATGAGGTGTATCCAGGCGGAGCGGGGAATCCCAGTTTGTCACAACGGCAGAGATGCGAATCCGACGTGGCAAAGTGCGAAACGTCCGAGAGTGAAATGGCGGTACATTTCTTATCGCGACAACGGCAGCGTAGATTCCCCTATAAATTCGTAATGAACCACTCGGCCGCCCACCCAACTGCGGAATATAACAATTTGTCATTTGCGCAGCGGGAGAGCCCGGAGTGCCGTGACGATCCTTCATTTTTATTCAGGCGCCGCCTACGTCGAGCCGATTAAATTTAGATATGACTCGCGAAAAAATTCAATAAGGCGCCAACTTTCCGCTCGACCACAACTGACCGACTTTTGCACTTTAGTCAAATTTAACTTCAGTTAGTCCACTTGGACTTGAGTTTCTGAGCGAGCCGACTGCCGACCCCACCTTCTCCTCCCGTCGGACCGGCACGATGCCGAATTAATCCACTTTATTTCGAATCTCCGCTCGTACTTGTGGAATGCTGCGCTTTCCTTTATCCAGTGTGTTGCCCGATTTTTCTAGCTACTTCCTTGAAACCGCTCTACCTTTTTAAAACTGTTCCAAAGTGTTTAGTCCGATGTACACTACAATTCGGCTTTAAAAGTTGCGATACGAACATTCAAGTGTGAAATAAATGTCACAAAAATCAAGCGTATATAAAGAAAAATTTTGAAAACGGGCACTGAAAAAATCTCCGCCAGCTTCGCGAGAAAGCAGCGTGTGAATCAACGATCAGGAGGAGCATTAAGAATGTAAATGTATGGGGCGAAGAATAATGGGGAGAAGCCATTGGGGTACGCAAACAAAATACAGAAAAATTGCTCAATCCGCCGGCGCGAAATTGCACAGGCGGCCCAATAAAGACATGGCTGCCTTTAATAATGCAGCCCTTTTATTCGGCGCGAAAAAAGGAAGAGTCGCGATTAAAAGAAACGTCTAGCGCTGACGAGCTATTGTCCGTAACCTAATGCACTGGTCGGGACGGCCTTCGACTTTTTTCTCTGCAGCTGGAAGCATTTTCTAAGCCACGCGTTAATTCGCGCAGTTGTCCAATTTAAATTTAAAAGTGCGAGAACGAAGCTACAATTTCTCAATAATTTCTCGCGTCGATGCACTTGCGGGGTACGCGATTCTGTACTGAACCGTGTTTCTTTTTATAATGCTGTGTGCAATTATAATTTAAAATACTTATACATGTGCAATGTATTTTATTTTATATTGTAGTTACCAGGAGAGTGTTACACCTCCGGATCACCGATTTGGATGGAACTTTAGAAATACTTTTTCAATCCCTAATAATGAAGCGTACCCTGCACTTTAAGCTCGAGCCCATAGGGTTTTGTTTTATAAATACAGCATGTTTTGTCAACATTATAAGTATATACCTACATAAAGGTAAGATGATTAGTTTTCTCTACATTAACAATGCTAATGTTTTTCTTGATTCACGGGATTCAACTGTACGTAGTTTGCTTCCTTATTAGCTACTAGAAAACGCAGTTTTTAAAGTTTTATTCAAATTGATGATCCGAAAGTAACAAAGCTCTATACTGGTCTAATAAAATAAGTATCGTTCTTATGAAAATGTACAATCTTAAAAGAAATATTTTTATACATGACGATTATTCAACTTCACTCAAGTCATCATAGGCACATCTGCATTTAACATTTATATGAGTATTAGGATCCGGAAAATTTATAATGTGCGCTAAATTTAATTACTTTTATTTAGTGGAATGTCTGAAGTCAGGCGAAGGCTTTACATGAAAGGCCAACGCTTGAAGTGATCCAACAGTGGGCCTATGATCGATCTCTTTCCATATCCTCTTACGGCTTCGATAACCGCTCGCCGAACCCACCTCCGAGCTCCATGTCCATTCCGTCAACGACGCGAGTTTCGCAAGCGTGTTCTTGCTTTAAGGCTGACAGGCTCGGTGATCGATTGCGTCATCAAACACCGCGCGATATTGCTGAAATCCTAGAGGGAGAGCAATTTTTTATTACGCGCTTTAACCTGACAGCGATTGCCTCGTAACGCTTCGCGCATGAAGCCCCGCGAAATGCAAAAGTGGAGGAGGGAAAAAGAGCGGCGTCGCTCTCTTTCTTTTTCCTTTTTTCTTTTACTGCCGAGAGTCGCTTTCATCGCCAATGCCGTTAGTTTGTTAAAGGCTTTTTAAAAACTCGCAGTCTTTGTAAAATAAAATGCGATCGAAGCTGCTCGATGCTTTAAAAGGTGTCACGATGCACCCGTACTCGTTTTACTCGTTACCTATTCCTACGGAAGCTTAACAAGAATAGTACATTATGCAACGGGGGCGGAAGCGGATTATTTGCCTCCCGAGACGTTTTTCGGCCGAGCGAAGCGAG
>JAWWEN010044145.1:0-12460 GCA_035582955.1 Sycophila texana
TTGAATCAACCGAAAAGGCTGTTGTCCGTATTTATCGGCGCGAGGCTGTTGTTTCAATAGTATTTTTTTCTCAGTGTGATAAATTATAATTATTCATTAAAAAATTTATAATTATTCATTAAAAAGTTTTTGAGTTGAAAGATAAAATATTGTTAGTTTAAGTTTAATGCGATTGAAAACAGAATAATAGTTGAAGAGAAAGGCACTTTGTTACTAATTGGCGATGAGAAATTTTTTAATTAATAAAATAATTTAATAATTTTGATAATTAAAAAAATGATTGATAACTAATATAATGAATGATACAATACATTTTAAGAAATGAATAAAAAGTTACTTGGTTACTCAGAAATTACAATTCGTTTGAAATTTTTTAATTATTGTTACCGATAATGAAAAATCTGCATTGTGTAATTTTTTTTAGTAATAATTATCGAAAAATTTTAAACCAATAGATATTTATCAATCTAACAAAATGTGTAATTAAGCAGGATGTGCGAAAGTTAATTACGTGTTGATTTAGGACGAGATATTCAGAGATATTATTTCCTCAACTTTGATGTTTCACTTCATAATTCTATCGTAAAAAACATCTACTACATAATAAAATCCACAATTGTGAGCATTAATACAGAATTTCTACAGAAGAAAATAGGAACTAAAGAACAAATAATAAATTAATAATATTTTTTTTTGTACCGTATAATTTTGTTTTACTTTTGATTTCGAATTT
The DNA here is from genome assembly GCA_035582955.1 of Sycophila texana. Taxonomy (NCBI): domain Eukaryota; kingdom Metazoa; phylum Arthropoda; class Insecta; order Hymenoptera; family Eurytomidae; genus Sycophila; species Sycophila texana. Next base: position 734 of record JAWWEN010044145.1, read on the forward strand.
TATAAAACACGCACACTTAAATTTTCAATAGGAATGAAATCTTTGATAGCAAAAGATAGATTTAGCTACTTATAGTAAAATGCATATTTAGAAAAAATAGTCGTATAAAATTGAAATATTCAAAAACAAATTATACGAACAATAAAATAAGGTATACATTGAAATATAAGGTGATAAAAGGCTCACCTATGTCGTTGCGCTTGCACGACTCCTGGATGATCATCTCGTTTTGGCCGCTGGAGGTGCAGCCGATCTGGACGTCGGTGTTCTGGCAGTCATCCATTGCACCGCCGGCTTCGTTTGTATCCTCCTGTCGCCAAGTACGACCCGCAGCTCGGGCGAACCTTCGGTGGCGAGGACGACGCGACAGATTCAGCTGCGACGACGACATCAGATCCAAAACTGTGTAACGACCGGGCTGAGGGCACGAGCGCTTGTGTAGCGTCGAAGCTAAACGGAAAGACGTACGACATTGTAAGTGGGATAAACTTTTATTTTTAAAAGTATTTGAGGACTATTACTGCATGTAGGTGGTCCTCACCTTTAAATCTTTCTTTAAATTACTTATTAAAGTTACAAGAAAAAAAGGAAATTAGAAAATACACTCTCTAAATCTGAGTTGGTGAAAATTCTACGATTTCACTAATCTTATGTGAATAGTCACATATATTCTTAATGAAAAGTATCCCACTAATTGAACTGGTTTTTAAATTTAACAACTTTTAACTTCACTAATTCAGATTTAGAGAGTATCAATTATAAAATAAGCCCTATCCTAAAATTTTAGATCTACAGTATCCAAAGATACTTTTTTGTATTTATTTTATAGATTAATAAATCTATACCTATTTTATTATTGTACCTTTAGTAGTTTTTCGATAAAATTGTGCAAAGCACGATTTTACGTCGCTGATTTTGCACACGAGGTATTAAAAAATACGGTGGATGCATAAGTGATTTTAGCGAACGTCACATGTGATTAAAAATCAATTTTTTGTACTTGTATCGAAATGTACTATTTTTAGCTAATATCAATTAAAAAAAAAAAGCTTTTTCAGAACACTTTTTATTCTCTCAGTTTTTTCAAATATTCACTGCAGAAATAACTAAGCAAGTAGTTTTAACAGACCTGAATCGATTTTATACACTGACAGTTTTTATTTACTAATAACATGAGATTAAATGAATTTTTGAAGTGCATATTTTAATGAAGCCAGATATTTTAAATTACAAAAATAATCTAAATAAATAAATACTTGTATTGTAGATTAAAACTTACTGATTAACGTGGAAAATGGCTGGTTCGACGGGTCATCGAGGGAACAGGCCTCGTGCGGGTTAATCATCTTTTGACCTGAAAATGAATGAAACGTTAAAACTCTTTTTGCACAATAATTGTTTTTTTAACGCAGGCTAATACCTCGTCCCACTTTTAATAAACGCAATTGAATAATTTATGTACAAATAAATTATGCGTCTAAAGCGCGTGTAATTTTAAAATTGAATGTAACTCACTTGATTGCTGGACCTCAATGACGTGTCCGTCTCGCTTGTGAAAGATCATGCAAACGTATCCGATGTCGCTGCAATTAAAAGTAAATATTTCACATTTTTTTCTCTCAGACCTCCCATCTCCAGTGCCGACTTATTGTTAACTACTTCAATGCGTCGTTTACAACAAATGATTTTTCCCTTACCCCCTACTCCCAACTTTACGTTCGAACGGTAAAGAAATGCAAGAGACTTCTTGAATGTCAAAAGAGCTTTAAAAGACATTTCTTCATCTCAGTTTTAAGCTTTTTTCTCCCGAATGGACTCAAGTCCTTTAATGGAAAAACTTTCTTGCACTAAGTACCATCTGAGCAAGAAATAAAATTAACGAAAGATTTATTTTAAATTCAAACACCTACTCGCACATTTTTTTCTGTGCTCTTCTTGAATTTTTCAGTCGCACTGAGAGAATTTTTTATAAACATAATGAGTAAAGCTTCCCGCAAAAATTATATGAACAAATGTAATCGTGGGATGGTTTGCAAGCTCTGGAAATTTTTACGGGAATATCACTGTAATTTTAACTTGAATCTTAAGCAATGGACTAAGTGCTTTTTAATTTTTACAAGAAAAGAAAAGCTCGGTAAAAATTACGATAATTTTCCCGTAAAAAATACTAAGCTTTTCCCTTAAAAAGTGACGAAGCTTTTCGTTTAAATATTACTAAGTTCTCGCATAAAATGTATGAAGCTCCTTCCTTAAAAGCTACGGAGCTTTAAGCTTCCTTAAAAGCTACGGAGCTTTTCTTGTAAAAATACCAATAATTGTTAATCGTTCAAGATTCGAGTAAAAATTGCAGTGACTTATTTCCAGAGCCTGCGATTAAATTTTTTCACACAATTTTCATGAGGAGGTTCTCATCGTTTCAGTATCTTCTCTTCAAGCGGAAAATTTGTTATATTCGCGAAATATTAAATGATTTTACATAATAATAATACAAACGGATGGCTTTTTAAATTTACACGAGTAACTTGAAAAATTCTTTGTGCACAAGTGTAAAGAGATCTCGCGTATAAGTAAACTATTTCTCTCGGGCGAAGGAAAAAGTCTTACCATCCGCTGGTGACATGAGCGACGAGCTTGACTTTTGGTCCCTGCATGTCGTCGTTGGGGTGCATCTTCTCGAGGTTGTGACAGACGACCTTCTCTTCGCGGCCCGCGGACTCCTCGTCCCCATCGTTGAACGTCACTTTCAGCGTCGAGTTGCCCATCGTGAAGTGATAGTTCCTCGAACCGTCCAAATAGTGCCAGTCGTGATGCTGCGTCACCCACGATGGATATTTGCACCTCACGTGTTCTTTCTCTTCTGCAAATGGGGATAAAAAAATTTTTTATTTTTTTTCATTTTATTTGTTTATTAGAAGCAGGTAATTCACAGAAAAAATCCTCTAGGAGTTAAATATGTATAAGCCTATACATAGACTGGTACATAAAAAAATCTTAAGAACTGGAATTATAACTATAACAAACGAGTTACATCATTCCAGTAATAAATCGGCAACTACTGACAAGTACCTACAGGTAAAAAGTATTTATAAATACTTTTAAACGCAGTCAGTAATTTACTACACTCTAGTCAATCAATTTCTCCAGTTATTCTTTGTTGTATTTGTTGTGCAACAAACGAAATTTGAAAAAAAAGTGTATTTTCATTTACAATTGTTAATATTTTTATTCGAATTTATTGTATATTAGACTTTAAATTACATGTTAATTTTTATAGATTTTTTTTTAATTTTACCACATTTTTTTATCATGATAAATTTGATTAATTGTTATAAATTATAAGTAATAAAAAAAAATCACCTTTTGTGAAATTGAAAGTCCTAGCACCTTCGTTCACCGAAGTCAAGCCGTTGCAGCTCGGATCACCAGACTGAGAAATGACGTATCCTATTTTCCCTTGATGATGTATTTTCTCGTACAAAAAGCACCTAAAAAATAAAACACCAATATTACTATCACGCCCTTCACGCAATAATTTAATTTAATTAAAAAAAAAAAAATTAAGTGTTTCACTTCCAACAAAATTATTCATTTTAAGCGAAATAAATATTTTCACCGCGCGAATCAAATAGAATACGGAAAAAAAATGTCAATCGTAACTTTTTAATTTCAACGTCATAGTGTCCCTCCTACACACCCTCTCGACTGCAGTCAATTTTTCAATCAACATTTGTAGCCCACCTCAAATAAATAAAATTTTCGTTTGAAATTCCCAGACTGCCGTCACTGCTCCCGTCGACAGGGTCATCAGAACGACGTCGTTCTCATGCGCCCGCCCCGTTCCGGGCGAAACGAGTCGCAGCACAAAGCGTCGTCCTCGTCGTGCGGCCCGCGGCGATTGATTTATTTATCAATTGGCCGCGCGCTGCGGGCAATTCGCCACCGCCGGAGAAAGAGGCTCTTTCTCCCCGTCAATTGGCCGTCGCAATTCGCGATTATATGCGGGGGGATCAATGACGCTCTGTGAGCCCGTAAGGCTCCTCTTCGTTAAAGTCGATCCGGGGGCCCTCCCGCCGGAGCTTTTTGTCTCTCGCGGTCGGTAGTCTTCTCGGGAGCGTGCTCTAGGAGCTCGCCAATTAGATAATCGTGCGAAAGCGAGGCAGTCGCCGGTGCATCGGCACATACTAGTGAAGTGCTTTTTTCTTTTACTTCGACTCTGTTAATTGTTTTGAATTGCTCGGTGCTTGCTCTCCGTGGAGACGTCTGGTGGATAAACTCTCTATACTTATAGCGGACCGATTCGGCAAAAAAAACTTGAAATTTATTTTTAAAAATACTCTTAAGAATGAGTTATATTAATTATTAAGAAGTGTTTTTTCCTCTTGTCTCATTTAATAATACTATAATTTGTAAATTTGTGGAGTCTTACAAGGCATAATGTTTTGAAGCAAATGCAACTGGCATTGTTCCTGAAACTGTTATCCTTTGAAAAAAAATTCTTTGCTGTCAGAATAGTAATTGAAAAATTATGTGATTATAGATTTTCAATATAAAAAAATCTAAAATAAAATTTCACTTTAAAAGCTCAGAAAACATATGAACGCTTTACTATCAGAATGTTCGATAAAATAGAAACTTTTTTTTTAATATGTTTCTCTAAAAACCGTATTTTGCTGTAACTCATTATTTAGCAATCATTCACTGACTTTGCTGTTAAATTGACTGCTGAAGATAAACGAATTTCTATTGTTTCAATAACTATGTATAATTAAATATACGATTATAAAATACCGTGTATAGTTGAATTTTTATAGTTGACAATTTAATATATATTTTAAAAGAGGATTGATCTTAAAATACTCATTAAGTAACTTTAGTTTTGAATGGATAAATATAAATTTATAGAGATACTTAATATATTGTTATATATTGTTTGAAAATTTCTAGCATTACATCCTAAAATGTCATCCTTTTCTCTTATCCAGGAATAACCAAAACCTTTCACTGAACTTGCAGGTACATAACTTTTTTTTTTGTATTAAAATAAGCAAAATTTTTTTAAAATACTTGGACTAAATAAAAAAATTAAGAAGTAATTGTGATAGATGTGCAAGCAGAGAGAGCTTTCAGATATCCCGCGAGCTCGCGTCAATGAGACGGAAACAGCTCGCGTCAATCTGAAGTAAGCTAGATAATGACCGAACTGATGGAATTAGTGGCGGTATCGACGGGCTCTGAATTAGTCACTGGGAAAAGGACCATTCATTTGGTCCTAGCAGTAGCACTCGAGGCTCCCGATCGCCCCGCACCGCCACTTTCGCCCTCCCATCGAGGCCGGATAAGACTAATGGCCCGGAGAGCAGATTCGCCCAATCCGATAGTCCAGACGAAATCGTACATAAATCACGAGCATCTCTCATAATCCTCCACCCCGGCGGGATTTTTTTTCTCGCAGCGAAGCTTCGCAAGTCGCAAGCTCACCTGAACGTCTCCTCGGTGGACTGCGTCCGGCCGGCCATTTTCAGAGTGCCCAGGAGGTAGTTGTTACGACCCTCCTTCCACGTGACCAGGCACTGCAACTCCTCGGCTGCAAAGTAAAAAAGAAAAGAAATAAGTTAGAGCGTGAGAAATCCCCGTTCGGTTTTTAGCGCGAAGGAAAAAACGACGTTAATCGAGTTAGTCGCGATAATCCATTTAAGTGGAGCCGCGGTGTGGGGGTCGCCGACTTTATACGGAGTTTTATTAAGCTACGATCCACAGAAGCCCCGCGAATGACCCCCACGGCGATTCTTGCTTCCTTCTTCCGCGGCGTCCCTTTTTTCCTTCGCCTTTATTTTTGTTGCAATCTCCTCCCTCCTTCCTACCCCCCCCTTTTTTTTTTTAACTTTCGTAATCTCTTCCGGCTTCTTCCTTCCTTACCGCCGCTGTACCGATTCTTTTGTATCTCCATTATGGTTCGAGATTGACTTGTAAAAATGTGAGCTTAATTGGATTCCCCTTTTATCTTCGCATCAATGGGAATGAGCGAAGTCTCGTTTTTTCTTTTTGTTTCTCCGATGAAATAAGGATATCAGCCGTCTATTAAATGACCTGCTCAGATTTCATATTGCAGAGATAAAAAAAAAAGAAGATTCCCGAGGATATTTTTGAACTGACGTCTGTGGGTAGTATCGAGATTCGTACGTTATAAAATCTGAGAGTTACGCTCAATTACTTCGGACGTAAAAGTTACTTAGCCGGTGACAATAGTCGAGAAATTGAACGCGCGCGCCGAAACCGGACTAAAATCGCGCGTCAGTTGACGGGCACAGAGGGACGCGACACGAGCGCGAGAGAGAGTCCACGGGTGCAGACGCTAACCGGATTACTATAGTTTTATAGTGATTCAATTACAGCCGGGCGTGCGGCCCGCGTAATTGTTCGCCCGGTATTACATTTTTACGAGCGACGCGCGCCTGTATTACGGCGAATAATAGAACGACAGCACAGGACAGCCTCTATCTCGCTCTCACTCATTCTCATTCTCTCTCACTCTCTAATAATTCTCTCACATTTTTTTTTAATCTTTCTCACTCTTTTTCATACTTTCTCACTCTCTATCTGATTTATTCTTTTATCTTTCTCACTCTTTTTTACTCTCTCTCTCTCTCTCTCTCTCTCTCTCTCTCTCTCTCTCTCTCTCTCACTCACTCTTTTACTCTTTTTCACTCTCATATTCTCTCTCACTCTTTTTTACTCTCTCTCTCTCTCTCACTCTTTTACTCTTTTTCACTCTCATATTCTCTCTCACTCTTTTTTACTCTCTCTCTCTCTCTCTCTCTCCCTCTCTCTCTCTCAATCTCTCACTTTTCACTCTCACTGATTCTCACTCTCAAGGATTTTGCCTCTCTTTCTCTGTTGAATTCTTTTAATTCTGCGGTCAGGTACCGCTTTTCTTCCTCCTCCCGCACCTCTGCTTTTTTTTACGCGGGTTATTTAATTAGGATGAAATTTTACGAGGCAAGCGCACGCGCGACAAATGCCCTCTTTTTGTGAGAAATGCCCCGGAGTGAAAATTTTTTAATTTAAAGAATTCACGCACGATCAAGGAATGTGTTTTATAAGCTTTTCAGAGAAGCATTCGTGATTATAGTTGTTGGTTTAATTGTAAACCTACTGTTTTCGCTATTCTTTTTTAGCTCGAATGATGTTTAAAAATAAACTTCTGAATAGTTTTTTAAGGTTTTTATGTTAATTTTAGCTCCACTATTTGCGAGCGGACTAATTGAAATTTTAATTAACTGCCTTGTATATTTTTACATCCAAGATAGGCAGTAGTTTGGAAAAGAATTCCTTTATATTTCATGTCTCTCTTACTGGTTATGTCTACTCTTTTCTGTTATTTTATGTTAGTATAAGAAGTGCATTGATCGGTTTAATGCTTTTTATACTAGATTAGTTTTTCTTGTGCATATATATCCCCGATGAAAAAATGAGTACAAGTTCTTCATATTAATTACTATTTATACTTGCAACACTTTAATAATTGACTTGTTTCCCTTTTTAAACACGAGATTGTGTAAATGTAGTCATGTAAGTCGACATGACCTTCATTTTTTTCTTACATCTCTAATTCCTTTTCTTTTTAGAAATAAAACCAATTAATTGAATTTTAAGAAAATAGGTAAGTAAATAAGCCTAAGAATTTAAAATTAAATCCCAATTAAATAATAATAATAATCGAAAAGACAGTAAAAATGATTAAGTTTTAGAATAAAAAGCAGTGAACATAACGCAGTAAACTATCCCAGATGTATTCATAATCCTTTCCAGTTTTTCTTTCGCAATTTTTTTTTATTTCTTACCGTTAAACTGCACGCAATTTTCGTCAATTTTCACATACTTAAATTCCTGCCGGATACTCGGCTAACTCGAGTAAAATCGCTTCCGCAAACCATACGGTCACACTTCACACGGCGCCGCGTCAGCTGTTCTAAATTCGCGTCATTATACTCGACCCTCACTTGGGAGCTGTTAAAAATACGATCCGCGAGACTTGCCTCGAGAGCACAAGCACCTATATGGAGAGGAAAAAGGACGCGTGAAAAAAAAACAGAAGAAATGGAGGAGAAATAAAGAAGAAGTAATGGAGAAGAAATAAACAGAAGAGATAGAAATGAACGTAGTGTAAATGAAGAAGAAACGATCACAAGAAAAAAAAAGAAGAAAAGAAGAAAAGAAGAAAAAGAAGAAAAAGAAGAAAAAGAGAACAGAAGAAATACTCACTGCTGCTTTCGGCTCCCTGAATGTCGGCGCAGGCCTGATACTTGAGCAGGAGCTTGCTGTCATCGGTGCAGCTCTCGGCCTGATTTTCATTGGCGATGCAGTCGCCGTGGCCCCGGTTGTAGCTGAAGCTGAATGGTGCACCGCTGAACGGGCAGGTGATCGGCTTTGCGTCTAATCGGAACATCGAGTACATGCTGTCGTCGGAGCGCATCTCCTCACACGCCCTCTGAATGTCCACATCCTCCGAACAGTATGCTGCTGAATAAACAATTTCGTTTTCGTTTGATTAATTTAATTTTTATAGAATGAAAGAGTAAGACTATTTTAATAAAGTATATTAAGCAATATTTGTTATTAGTTGTTAGGTAAATTTTCACTGTATATTACGGTTGGTGGTAGGGTAAAGGTGCCTGAGTAGACTGCTAAAAAAAGCATTAAATTTCATGTAAATTAATGCATGTATTTAAAATTTAGTTCATGTACGTACATTAAATTTAATTAATTTACATTAAACTTAATAAAAATGACATTCAATACATTAAATTTCATGTAAATTAATGTGATTTACATTAAGTTTCATGTAAATTAATGTGATTTACATTAAGTTTAATGTAAATTAAGTAAATTTCATGTACGTACATGAACTAAATTTTAAATACATGCATTAATTTACATTAAATTTAATGCTTTTTTCTTAACAGTGCAGACTATGAGCCATCGATCGCGAACTGTAGAGGATAGAATTTTTGAAATAATAAATATTTTAGATTCTTTAAAAAGAATGAGACTTTCATTATCGAAAATTTCATATGCGCGATTCGCCAGCGATTTTAATTAAATTCATTATGCAATACAGTAATTTTTACTAATTGAAACTAATTAAATTTTTCTTCGGCGTGCTTCAATCGAATGATCCCTCCATAATTAAAGACTAAAATACACATAACATTCAGTTAATAATAATAAAATGGAGGACGTAATTAATGTTCAATAAGAGCCCCACCCAATTATTAAACAAAGTAATTAATTTCGTTAAACCATTCACGAATTTTCGCATCATTCGATAAACATCAAAATCTCAATATTAATAAACATCATTAAAATGTCCGTCCGTTAATTTGTATAATTGCTCTTTGACGTGCAAGGCGCATTGGGTCTCGATGCCGGAAATTGAATTTTCCCGCGCGTTCGCGCGGCAGCGCGAAAAATCGAATCATCAGCATCCGCAGGAAGAATAGCACTATTTTCCCATAGACTAAAACAAGTAGCCAAAGCACGTGTCATTCATGAATTGGTCATGCTATAAAACGATTGCCATAATTGTTGTGGCCACATCACAAACAATTATTTGTAAATTATCTAATAATTATAATTAAATAAAAAAATAAAACAACATAAATTATTTTTCGCTTCTCGCACTTTCTCGGCTGCAGCTTAAAACGATACATAAATTATTTGAAATTTCTCTTCCTTCTTGGTAATCGCATCGAATACATTATTTTAAAATACCCTAGCAATATCTAACGCGCTTTACTTTCAGCTTACATTTTTAAATTTTTTAAAATGCTTCACAACATATCCTGCGATCACATTGTTAAGAGAGGATTTCTGTCACGATAAGGAACCATCACAATTTTTAAAACCGTCACGTGACCATCAAACGACCGTTTTTTTTTATAATTTCTCGAAAGTTACATACCGCCGACTCCAAGAATCCGCGTACGCATCCCCAGACCCGCGAGCGAAATTAAATCTACGAGCGCGAAGGAGAGGGATCCGCAAAGTTTTTCGCAAATGAACATTGACGGCTCTAACGCGTCTGCTCAAGAGCCCCGATAAAAGGGGGTGGAGATGGGGCGAGAGGGTATGGCGTATTTACGAGAAAACGCGAGGGAGGGAGAGGAAGAGAGAAGAAAGAAGAAAAGCCGAGGATCCCCCGAGGGGGCGAAACGCAGCGCCGGCGGTCCTTTGATAATTTATGCATTTCGGCATAATCTCTCTCTACGGCGCGGCGCGTATATGAAAGCCCCGGCCACCCCCGCCTCGCGCTCTCTTTCCGTGCTCTCCTGACTAAGAGATGATGAGGCGGGGGCTCCCACGCGAAGTACACGGGCGCGGAAAATGGCCGGGAGCCGAGAGGTGCGACGCGACGCAGCCTCTCGATCATCGATCGCCGAGGTTTTTATACGTTAACTTCGAGGCGTTATGGCTGGGGAATATGCGACGGGAGAGATGATTGAAAAAGGCTGCGCCGAGGTTGTCCCGTGAAGGAAGGTAAACGGTTAACGATGGTTCATTTAATTTTTAATAAAAGTCGATTTGGATGCTGGCTCTAAAATGAAGTGCTTTATAGTACACTGAGAGAAATCTTTTATATTTTTATTTTAGCAAAAATTACAAGTCGTTTATATAGTAAAGATTACTGAACAGTTCGGGAAAGATAGTCACAGACTGACATTTCGAGTACTAATATAAATATACTATACTTATACTATACTATACTTAAACTATTCAGTAGTAACTATTCTCAGAATACTATACTTAAACTTTTCAGTAAAATCTGTCAAAAAGTATTACAAATTTTCATACACTTTCAGTAAATTTAAAAAGTTTATTAATTTCTTTCGAATTTTCAGTCTATGATTGTTTATTTTATTTAGTTGGTCATTTTTTATCATTTACTATCTGTGATATCTTTTTTATCATGTATCGACTTCATTTTCAGAATTAGCTATATTCATTAGAGAATAACTATCATATCTCAAAAATGAATTTATTTTTATTTTACTTTTGTATCACTGACTTTATTATTGTTGTTAAAGTTTGAAAATACTGTCAATTTTCATTTATTTAACGACTTTTATTTGTTGCTAATAAATGAAATTTGACAGTATTGCCCGTCTCACCTTTCGACCTTAAATAATACCTATAGTGTCAGTCTATCCAACAACATATTATTGTTATTTAAAACTGTAGATAATATTAATAGATTTTATCTTTTTACGAAGTACCTACTATTTATAGAAATTCTATAAATATAATATAATGTAATTTATAATAAACGACCATAAGAGTTATATGATAAAATTGTAAATTTAAAATTTTGTTTTCAATGTATTTGTTCGGTAAAATACCTCATTCTTTTGCGCTAATTTGCTGGAAAAATAAGCAATAATTTCTAAAGTTTTAACGAATTCTCCCGTCGTTCGTTTCATGCGCAAGACCCCCCTTCTTAAATATCACGAACCATTTGCTACGCGGACCCCTTTTCCTGTTGGAAATCCTACAGTCCGCTCACGTCGATGAAACCATTTTTTAATACTTTCGCTCATTGCGCAAACATTTCGAAAAGTCGCCATTAAATAAGCGAGAAATATTCGAAAAATAGTTTAAGGCAGTCCACCACCTTTAATTTTTTCTTCTAAAAAGTACCTAAAAAGATATGAAAAATGATTAATAAAAATA
>JAWWEN010044166.1:0-12457 GCA_035582955.1 Sycophila texana
ATATATATAAGTATATATGTATATACGTGCGTCCGCCGAAACGGAGCTCGTCTCCGACTTCGATCGGAAATTCCATCCGGGGCGAAAGGAGTTGGCGGGGAAAATTTCCACCTCGATTGAGGTCGTAGCGCGCGCTTCCCTATCTTGGCTTCCGGAATTTAAAGTTTGATTTAGCGGCGGTCTTGCCGGTCGAATTTTAGCGGGAAGGCGCGCCTGTCCTTAAATTTTCCTTCAATTTTCTCTTTTTCCTTTTCATTTTCTCGCGCGGACGAGCTGAATTATGCATAGAGCAAATCGCGCGTTCAAATATGAGTTAAAGTGGCTTATCGAAATCGTAAATTAGACGTACATTTATCCTTCGAGCGGCTGCGCGCCGAATAAATTGCCTGCGTAATGTTAATCTTAACGAGGCAACTAATAATGTAACTGTTTTCGCGCGTAAGGATCCCCATCAACTTATAAAGGATTTCTCTCGATTGTGTGTATGCGTGTTGTAATGCCCGGCTAAAGTCTGGTTTAAACCGGATACATCCGGCTACGGCTAATGCCTGCGTTTTATTCCAAATTTCGTGTAATTAGTACTTTCGGGGGGGCACTAATCACGTGCGTTTCATTGAATTCGATATTTTATGGATCGATATATAAGAAAATAAATAGGTACAAATTACAAGGTGTTTATAATGAATTTAAAAAGTTATGGGAAAGCCAAACTTTTCAAGTTTTATTATAGAGTGCTGTGTTTTGATATTTCGTAATGTAGGGTAGTGCAGGATGTAATGAGGCTAGGTGAAACTAGAATTATCAATTTTAATAACAAAAACTTTCATTTATAATATACAAAATTTTTTCAAACTAGAAAATAAAATACTTTTCTTTTGTTTTCGTGTAATTTTTAATGATTACGTTATCCCCTTTATATTTAACAAAACTAAACAGGATTGTAAAACTGTTAAATGGACATCGTGCGTAGCAGTTTGAAAGGCAACTGCAAGCGTCCTTTGCAAAATAGATGAGTCCGTGCCTGCAAACGGATGAAGTCTATTACAGACATAAAAAGGACTGACTTCCTTTTAGTTATCGGCAGTGAACCATGAGATTTGATATTAGATAACAAATTTAACACAAATTATTAATCTTCTTTTTTTTTTCGTTTGATTTTTATCGAACGTCAGCGTTTCGTAAACATTGAAAATCAGTTCTTTCATGCAGATTGATTATTACATTTGCAAATATGCAAAGTAACTGATTAGGTGTTTTAAACATTTGAAGGAATTTTTATTTACCTATTATTTAAAGTTAAAGTTAAAGTTAAGTAAATTAATACAATTGTATTTACTTAACTTTAACTTTAACTTAATTAATACAATTGTATTAATTTACTTAACTTTAAATAATAGGTAATTACATACGCACTTTGTTTAAATAAAAAACTTATTTCGTCATCTGCGGATAAGTTTAAATTATCTGCTTCTGTACTTTTTAATTCCACGTATTGCGAGTTAGTCGAGTTTATTTACCTTTTGTAAAAAAGATAAAGGTAAATAAAAAAGAGAATATCGCAAGAGTATATAAAGAATACATAAGACACAACGGCGACGAGATATGCATAAGAACTAAGTCGTAGTAGAGTAAAAACGTACGTTGGCTTCGCTGGCTGCACAATAACAAAAAGTGATTTTTTTTTTATCAAAAACAAAGAGAAGAAAAGTAGAATGAGAAATACGAAAACTTAAGTGTATCGTCATGCACATATGTGACGCTTGTTTATCAACCATTTGATAAGTGTTTGGTACTAAATTTAGCATATTGTCGCTGATACTTTTTTTTTTTTTTTTAAAAAAAAAAGGATGTGGATAAAACCTCTTAATTTATACTGCTTTTGAATATAGAAGGAGGAAAATAAACAATATTTTTTTACGTAGAATGCATAAAATGAAGAATACGTAATGAATTGTACGAAATAAAAAACAATATTTACAAATCTAAGGAAAACATTATAAGAATTAAAAATAAAATAAATAATTAATAATTTTCTTCGTAAGTACAGTACTGCAGTACTTCTAATTACAGTTAGAAGAAATAATTCCAGCATCTGGACCAGTATGGTTGGTTCCAGAAAAATTTGCACCTCAGGCTGTTTACCCATCAGCGCGAAAGCCAGTCATCCTTTGTTACAAAATTTTAGCAAATCGATAAATACAAGATAAAAAAAACAACACGCTCATCCGATTCATAGTGCCAGCAAAACCGGTTTCCGTAACCTCAAAAAATAATCGCTTAATGAACATTAAGACATCAGCAAACGTCTCCGCGATCCAGCAAAATTTTCTAAATTAAACATTCACGTAATAATTCAAGGACCTCGTTATCGCGCAATGACTCACGCAATTTAGCGCACACACAATGCGATTGAATAAAATTTATTTATCGATAGGTCAGTATCCAGACACCGAAGAAGCCACTATATATGTTTAAGCCAAGTGTTTGGTAATTTTTTCCCCGTCAGCTTCAAAGTCAAGTCATTTTTATTAAACACTCCTCCTTTGTGCGCTCGAGCGATTTATGTGAATCGCGCGACACTCGGTACCTGCGCACACATACATACGTACGTTCATTGCCGCACATCTCGAATAGTGTATGCCATATATTTATGCGCATTATGCATGAATCACTCAAAACTTATAGTACAAACGCCGTGCGTATTAATCGCGGACATAATACGTGCGTTAATTATTTATCTCGTTTGTTATTACACGGCCAGCGGTAATTATTTTTTCTGATTTATGCCCGATGCCTCCTCGTTCCTATCAAGCCGAAGGTGCAATTGAAAGGCGTGCAAGATTAATGCCGGCGATGCTCGACATAGTACCATTTTTTTTCTACACAAACGTGACGCGTATCACGGTGTTTTTAAATCTAATTTCACTCTGTCACTCATTATTGGATAATTTTGGAAAGGTTTATATCGATGTTAATCAATACAACATGTTGTAAATTAATAGTTTAGAAATTATCGAAATGTCGCACAATTATTAATTAATTTACAACACGCTGTACTCATTAACATCGATATTAAACCTTTCCAAAATTAAAAATAGTGTTATTGAATGTGATTGCATAAAAGAAAAAAAATACATACGCATTCGGTAGCGGTGTCACTTTTTGTAACGAGCGCTCGTCACGCGGATTTGTTTTGAGAAGGAAAAAAAGAACGTGGATAAGTAGTCAACTCTAGAGGAAGTCGCGAGATCAAATCTGAGCTTTTAATGAGCTATAATATCTCGAACAATAATAAATTATAGAATAACATCTGATTCAAGCGAGAGGCATTAAAGTGAAGCGCGCCTAGAAAAAGTACTTTTTGTGAAGCCTACCTTTAAAGTGAAAAGAATTTTTTTCTTAAATTAAGCACCAGCACACTCGGCTGTGTGTCTATTAGGTCAATGCTGTTTCAGTTGTCATTTCCAGTTCGAGCGCCATGTTAAAAGCGAAGAAAAAAAGGAGCCGAGATGCAAGTGTTATGTACTTGTTAAGCGTTTCGAAACTGGCGTTTTCTTTGCAAAACTGGCATTTACGCTTGAAATTTTTCCGCGGCACGCGCGGATTGTTCTCGCTCGGCTACGGGTTAAAACTGCACACTTTTTCAAAAGTTCGCAAGGGGAATTTCGAAGAAAAACGATTGCCGCATAACTTTCATTGCCTCTGGCTTTTAAAACTTCGTGGAATTTTAGGAATGTTGGTCCCGCATCGCCGCGATAAGCCTTAGTACCTCGATAGGTTTCACAGAAGGACTATCTATTTTTTTTTCCTTTTTTTTTACGTAGGTCGTAGAAAAAAATGTCGGAAAAGGTAGAAGAATTTAAACCGCAGACCTGAATTTTTTGTCTCTAGAAGACATAAATCTGTGGCTTTCTGGCAAAAGGGCAGGGGTGTAAATTTCCAGGCAAAAAGGTATAATTGCACTGTTCCCGATACGAGGTACCCTCACGAGTGTATATCGTCGTCTCTAAGGAAGAAAAGTACATTTCATAAAAGGCCTATTTTAATGTGCCACTTTTAAAGCACTAAACTCTTCCAGAAGCTGATAAACTTGTGGTATCATTCGCACGATACCCTATAAGTTTAGCAGGGTTTGGAAGAATTTATATTTCTTTAGAGATACAAACATGGGAAATTAAAATAAACTTCTTTTGAAATGTGCTTTTTTTCGGAAGATCGATTGAAGTACATTTGTAAAAGTACATTTTATTTATGCATTCTTGGAAAAAATTAAATATTGAAATTTATGTATCTTGAAAAATAAAGGTCTGCTCTAGCTTCTACCGGCAAGTCGCAAAAATATTTTGGCACGTTAGTATCGTACGTTAATTGCATAATTTATGCATTAATTGAATAATTTATGCATTGATTGGAAAATTTATACGTTAATCTTATCGATTGCCTCGAATATTTACTTGGAAGTTCACTAAATCAGAGTGTATTCTATATGGGTCATCGCTCTCTCGTACACTAAAAAAAAAAAAAAAAACACCGTTAAAGGCAATGTTTTTCTTTGAATTTTACGAAGTCGAGCGCATCCAGCACAAATGGTCCATATTGTGCACGTAAATTTATTGCCGTATATACCACTCGAGCGACATGCTTTATTGACCGTTCGCCGTAAAAGCTCGCGAATCTCATAAAATTCCGTGCCTCATTCATTTCACTTATGCAAACGAAGAAGTATTATAATTGAAAATTCGCCGGGAGTCTCTCGGCGCATCTCGCAGCGAATCTAAAATACTTCCAGCGAGCTCGACTCCTTGTCTTTTTTCTTTCGCTATTTCTCAGTGCTGACTTTATCGAGCACTCGGGAGCAGCGTGGAACGGAGAAAAAGACTCGCGAGCGCAAAGGCGGCGGGAAGAAAAAAAAAAAAGGACGCGAGGAATCATTATGTCCGTTGACGCAGTCAGCCAGCGGATAATCTGCAACACGGCCGCACGCCGAATCGACGCAAAATAAAAAGTCAATGAGCCCGGCGTGCTCACGGTCACGTAGACCCCTTCTCGACGCCTTGATCTCCGGGACTGGGTTGATGAAAACGCGGCTAACTGGTCGACTACGTCGCGCTGCGGGACGCGGAAGTTAAAGCGATTACTTAGAAAATTGTGTACCTTTTTTCATTAACGAGGAGAAAAGGTGACCGAGGGAAAAGTCGTCGGTTTATGGTTCACGGCTTGATTTCTCGTGGAGATTCGAAGGTGTAGGTTTCTTCTCTGAACCCTCTGAAAGCTTAATAAGTTGAAGTAATCTTGGCTCTTTTTGCTTGCGTGAGCTGCTTTCTCTTGTGTGTCTTCGATAAACAGATATCTACAATAAATAAAAAAAGTTGGATACGTTTTTTTTTTTTTTTTTAAAAAAAAAAAAGTAAATACGTTTCGCAGTTAATTTGACGATGACATTAGATAAGCGATTTGGCGTTTTGTCATCGCGTTTGATTCAATCCAGTTTTTAACTTTTTTTTTGTTGGTGACATCGGTTTTTAATTACATTGCAGTAGTTCAAATAGCCATTATCTCATTATGATTTTTATATGGATTCTATGAATCTTCGTGTAAAAATATACTTTTGATTCTAAATCTTCATTTTAAAATAATAAACTTCGCAGAGATCCGCAAAAACGGAAGTGTTTTATTTAATAATCAAAACATTTTTCTACTGTTATTGTTAAACTTCTTATCAGAGATCATTCTGACGCATAGGAAGTAATTATCTCAACCAACATTAAGCGTGATGTCAACCTGAAATTGTAATGTTTACCGCAACTAGTGAGAGTTCGTTAACAACTTCAATTGTGTTATAAAAATCCATCAAATTAAATTAAAATTGATTAAAAAATGATTCGATATACTTATATCAATATAGTTTACACGTCAATTAACAGATGAGCTTACTGGAACTGTAAAAATTGTAACTCAATTGCTCCCTCACTATCAGTTATAACGAAGATTTAAAAAAATTTTCGAATTATGTATATACTCTTTATTGAATTTTTATATTTACATTTTATTTTTATTGTATTTATTTTATATCACTTATATTTTTATTTTACAGTTTAAGGGCACACTGCCCGTTTAATAAATAAAGTAACATAAAAATCTACGAATTCACGAAATTGACACAAACATATTCTTTGAATGTTATACGTCCTCCACTTATCGAAAATTTAAATAAGAAATCAATCAATCATCCGAAAGCTCGACAAAATTGCACTTCAAATGTTCGACCGCATCGATGGCGAGAAATTCTCCCAATTCTTCTTCCCAAAAAAAAAAAAAAAAAAAAAAAATGTATCGCTCGCTCGCCTCGTAAATCACGCACTTGCGACAATCAGAAAGTAATTTCGCTCAAGTGTCGTAATTGTGGGCGTGAAATGATCGGACGTGGTAACTGCGCGTAGCGCGCCGTTGTCAATCGCGGCCGCTTAAGGCTCGTTGACGCGTCGCCGAGTGCAGCCCGAGCGTATGGGATCGTAAAAAGCAATTGCCGATTATTAAACTCGGATACCTACAGCCTCGGCCCTCCCCCTCCCAGATAAGCGGGGGTAACGCTCCTGCGAGTCGCTGGATTTATCGGAGCCACCCACGCCTATAAGCCCGGCGCGTCGCGTTCGGCGTAATGTATCGGCGACTCCCTTTTTATCGAGATATAGGCCTCTCGCATGATTTATCGCGCGATGTGCTCACGGGTAAATCGGCGATAAAACGAGATTTTTCAATATCGGTATCATCGCTTCTGAGAGATAAAAGGGGAAATTTATGATTCGCTATATTTCAACACCCGTTGCTTCCGCGAGTTTATTATTTCACCCGTTTTCGTTTGGAATCGAAGCTTTTCTTTTCAATCTTTCGGTCGCCGGAAACTATAGATAGAGATATAGATTTCGATGGAGATTTTTATCTGTGCGCTGTTATATGATACGATTTTTTTTATTTCTAGTTATTTTATTCAATAAAAGGGAATTATCACTTTACGTATGAAAATTGCTCAAAATTTGGCGCATAAATACAAAAGATAATTACAATATTGAATGATATCCGTGCAGTTTATTTTTCATTTAATTTATTTTTTACGAAATAAGATGTAAACGAAAATAATTTCAATTTTTTCTTAAATTTAATGTTTTATTACTGTATAACCATTTACAAATAGTTACAATATTAGAAAACTTTTTAAGGGAATTAAAAGTAAATAATTTTGGATATATGAATAAAGCTAAATTTAATTCGATTCGAATCAATAATTATGGTAATGAAAGAGTTTCGCATTGCAATAAATTATTATCAATAAAATCACTACGAGGTGCGATCGGCAACTGTAAATTCATTTTAATAATCAGTAAACATAAATATTTATGCCGACGAACAGGCAAAGAGGTTTATAATTTTATAGGTTTAATAAAATTACAATATTTACCGAATGTTAATAAGCTGAAATTTTAAAACTCCGACAAGTTGTTAATTTTCTTGGCGAAGGATACTTTGAGAAGCGTACGAAATTTGAAGGATGATTAATTATTCAATAAGTTATCCCGAGGTTTAAAACGATCTTGCGCAAACCAAGAGAGTTTGAATATGCCAATTTATTTATGTCACGAGCTAAGTGGACCGAACGGGACTAAAATAGCGCTTCTTGCACAAATTTAAAGTAATTTAAGAATGTTATCGTTCTAAATTCAAGCGCTCCATCAATAAAATATCGATTTGTCATGGTAATAATTTAAAATTTTCCATTATTTCATCGTCGTAAAATATCGTGATAACAAAAAGTGCAGATAGACTATTGTAGCAGATTTTCCGCGTCCTTAGCTACGAACTCGAACGAAATAATTAGAGAAAATTTTTATTTCCGCGAGATCCCGTAAAATTAATATCGCCTTCTCATTGAGCCGCGAAATGAAACGGCACAAACATCGGCGATAAAGATCTAATTAATTATTTTAATACCTTGTAACTGTAATGTTAAAATCACGCGGAAATGCAGCTTTGTTTCTCCGCTAAAAGGTTTACGACTCTGACAAAAACTGAATAACACAACAATAAAGCAAAGAGACAAGTAAAAACAGCCGGCAATTAAAGAATTGGCTTCCTCAATAAAAATATTGATTACCCAATTTTTTAAGCGAAGGACGTCTGCTTTTCCACCGAGTGGCGAACGACTCGTTAGTGAGGAGAAAGGAAACGGGAAAAAGGTTCTTTACCGATAAAAAAAATAAATAAATAAAAAATTGCGGTGATGAGCACAGTGTATTATACAGTGTGCGGTACAGTCGTGACGTACTAAGCACCTATATATATAATTGTATACGCAGTTTTAGCAATAAAACGCAACGGCCGCTTTACGCAATAAGTTCAAATTACGCGTAATCATTAATTTTTATCGTTTGTCGTAATTATTATCCTTTAAAGAGCATCAATTGGAAGAGCCTTGTTTAACACACACGTAATAAACGTCCCGCTCGGCGCGTCAAAATCACGGTAAATCAATCAAACGAAATGTATATACCGTGCAAAAAATTTTTTTTATCCACGTATCGTAATGTAATTAAACATTCTCACAGAGATTATAATTTAAATTCCTCGAAAGAGTTAGTCATTATATAATAATTATCAAGTATAGGTATGTGAAATATGAAATTTCTACTTTCATAATTTAAAAGAGTAAAAGACCTTTAAATTTATGTGAAGATTGATGAGCCAATCAAGTCTAAAGGGAATTATTTTTTTTTTTTCAAATAGACTGATTTTTCACTCTTCTGTATTAGGGATGAATTAAAAAATTAAAAATAAAAATTTATGTTAGTTTCAATTTGATTCCTTCCAGCAAATCTGCCCATACATTATCTTGCATTCACTGCAGTCGCACTGTGGCCTTACGAAATGTATCTTCTTTGAAACTGTAAAAAAGATAAACAAAATGAAAAGATTCTATATCTAATAATTTTGCTTTAAATGCCATTGAAAAACTGAGCTAATTAGAAATCGAGTAAAAATCGTGAATTTATTCCTTTCACGAGAATATACTTATATCGTATCGAAAAAAATTGATATATTTATTATTCCAGTCACTGCGAGACTACTCGAACTTTTCTTAAACAGTCAGCACTCGAAATCCGAATGAGTAAAAGATGTCTATATAATAATACATTCTAAACTGTAAAACTTGCATCCCATTAATACTATGAAATACATTTATCTGGATACTTTGTATATATATTTGTATGCGTATTCTCTTTATAACCATGTATGAGTGTTATAACTATGTACTATTTTTGGGAATTACGCCTAAATAAATTTAATATTATTATTATTATTTAGCAGATTGTAATTACAACTAAAATTGCAGAAACTCCACTCATTCAAATTCAGACAACACGAAAATATGTACATCCACGCGAAAAAAAAAAGTTCATCCATCGCGAGAACGCGCCAAACGCAGCGAGCGCGAAGTCGCGCGACAATGGGACAGTTGGTCGGCAGCCTTGGGACGCCGCTCGCGTTTTCCCGCGTCGCGGAAGCGCGCCGTCGACCGGATCGCTTCGTGTTATATACATTCGCGGGGGGAATCGCCGCGAGAAAAAGTGAGCGCGCCGCCGGCCGGCCGGCCTTGGTCTCGGCCGCCGCGCGCACCGCAAGCACCCATCGTATATATGGGTTTATTGTTCGGCGACGTCGCGCGCGCGACTTTCGAATCGCCGGAGGATGCGCGAGCGCGCTCCTATGTGCGTGCGATGCACTGACGCAAGCGGATCGCCGGGAAACTGCGCGGCCGCGGAAGCGGATGGCTTACTTTGTTTCACCCGCGGGTGTATGGATCATTCTGTGATCGTGACGTGCGACGTGACGCGGCGCCGGATTCATTTTTTTTTCCCCTCTCGCTCTTCTTCAGAAGTCGACATCACGTGCGAAGCTGCATGATCGATTGGGGTTTCGTCGCTTGAATGGGAAGAGAGATCTTTTTTTTTTTAGATTTTTTTGGTTTGGTTTGTTTGTCTTTTTTTTTTTTTTATTATTGAGGATTTAGTTATCTTGATTGCGAAGATTGAGCTATTGTATGTACTTAACTTCAGGCACTTCGCATTGTCGTGGGGATACGCTTGATTAGTATTTTAATTTTTTACAATCAAAAGTGACTGACTATTTCAAGGAATATTTGCAAACGTTACGTTAAAGTGTTAGTTCGAAAAGTAAAAAAATAACATTTTAAGGATTGCATGTGCATTTCAAGCATTTTTGCAATGTTTGTGGTTAATTTTATGTATGCACTTAAAAATACTTTGCATGCTTCTCATGAATTTGTGTATATAGATATTAAATTATACAATTTCATAATTATAAAGAATATGTATAGAAAATATATACCCATTTTATAGTTAATTAACAGCTGAAATTTATGCAATATTTTTCACGAAATTCTTTCAAAATCAGAAAAGAATCAAAGAAAATGTTTTCTTATATCATGTCTATTTTAGTATACAATATTTAATTTAATTAAATAATTCACATGAACTTAATTAAATTATTTTACACGACAGATAATTCGTTACAATAATAACTATATCATTAACACATGTACATAAAACAGAAGACTTAACGAACCATGAAAAGTATACCATGACTTACCATGAGTACATCAACGCCCAAAATTCTGAAAAGTATACACTTTTAACTAAACGAACGATGCCACCGTATCGCTCTAATTATTTAATTTTTACATCACCACTTACACAAGCGACACTTCAGCTCTATATGTAAATAAAGCCGTCCTTGGCGAATAATAAAACGCTCATTAACAACCGCGGGAAAAAGAAACCGCAGAGCAAAAAGCCCCCTGACCGCGCAGCAGCCACTACAAAAATTGCCCAAGAAGTAACAAACGGTGCGCTCGCCTCAGCCTCCAATAGGTTTATTTGCCCAAACTAGAATAACCCATCCAGTCATCTCCGAAGGCGGCCATCGCGAAGGCCGCGGCTTTTGTCGAAACGTAAACGCGCGGCACGTCGATGGCGTATATGTATATATATATTCCCGCGGCGGGACGCCTTGGATGAACGCGCGGATAAAGAGGAGACCGCAGAATCTCGGACTCGAGGCGATCACGTGCATTTTCGCGCGGTAATTGATCTTAAGCAAGGTCGAGTCACAATTCATTTTCTCTCTCGCTCTTTCTGTACGTCGAGGCGTTCGATGACTCGCTCGAGCGGCTCAAAGCTCGACCTTATTTCTTCAAACGGTGAAACCGTACGGTGCCGCGACGATTTTCTAATCCCGACGATCTCGTTGTGTCGCAATTGCCGCGCGCTGATTATTTTTCTCCTCTTCTTTTTCTTTTCTCGGTTACGAGATTCTTGATTTTTTTCTTTTTTTTTTAATTTTTCGTTGTGTGGTTCTTGTGTTTCAGGTGTCCGTTAACGAGACGGAGTTCAATATCTTGTGGATGGGCAACCACCCGAAGCCAGATGTGTTGCGCAGTCTCATGCCTTATCAGAAAGTCAACCACTTTCCGAGGTACAATCTTTTTTTTTATCAGTTATATCTTGGTGGTGTACGTTATACAATAGTAAACGATTTGTGTAATAATCAAAGATAATGTTGATATTTTAAATAACTTTTGGTGAGCAATTATGTTAAGGACTATATCGTAAATTATTTATTTATTTATTTCGATTAACTTGTTAATTAAGAATTCTTTTGTGCATTGATTATTTAACGCTGTTAAGAAATGTACGATTATTACATCTTATCTTATATTGAATTTTGCTGAAGACGCGTTAAAAATAGGACGGGCACTGGAGTTGCGTAATGTTTGAGGCTTACCGAGTACTACTTACACGGAGAAAAATCTTCAAGTATAAATAAAACAGAATCTTCCATAAAAATGTAGGTAAAGTGTACAAAAATACTCGCACAGTGACACTATGAGAAAAAATTAATTTATACCAATATAAAATTTCATTTTTTGTCTTATTATCATTAGTTACATAATGTAATCGTCATACCCCTCTGATTTAATGTTAAACATTAAATGACACATAAATTCTTCAATTTAATATGTTCATTAACAAAGATATCGCACGTATAAGAAGTTGACGTAAAAATTCTACACCATACGGATGTACATATATATATATATAGTGTCGTCACGTTAATATAATAAACTTTAACGCGCGACATTATACTTTCATTTTATTTTATTTTATTTCATAAACGGGGCTTAATTCCTTGTGTGCAAAATTATACCTACTACTTCCGCCGCAAGATAAGAATGCTTACCCTACACTGAAAAAAAATTTAGTAATTTTAAATAAATATTTCGTTGAATAGTACTTGTTAAATATTTTTTTAAATCAACTAAATATTTCTTTGGAATTAAATGAATTTATTTGTTTCTAATTGAATTTATTTGTTTCAAAATAAT
>JAWWEN010044177.1:0-12456 GCA_035582955.1 Sycophila texana
TATCTGAATTTTGGACAGTTGGCCAAGTTTTGTAAATTTTACGAGAAAACCCCTGTAAAAAGTACGAGGATTTTCACGTGAAAATTACAGAGCTTTTCTTGTAAAATTTACAAAGCTTTCGAGGTTCAACGTTTCAAAGTAGCAACCGTTCAAGGTTCAGGTAAAAATTACGGTGATTTTCCCGTAAAAATTTGCAGTATTGCCAACTTTTCCACGATTACGTTTTTTCACGTAATTTTTACGAGAAAACCACCGTAATTTTTACGAGAAAATTCTCTCAGTGCACGATTACGTTTTCTCACGTAATTTTTACAAGAAAATTCTTTTCCGTCGTAAGGGGCGAGCGATGACTTTGTCTTTGATTGAGAGGATCAATTATTTAATAATTTAGGAGATTTTGGTAGAGGTTGGATTTTTGCGCAATTTGAGATAAGTATACGCTGAAGAAACTTTCCCCTTAAAAATCGCGGTAAAGCTACTCGGAAAAACCTGTCAAAATTGCGTGAAACAACGTAATTGTTATCCGGGAAATTCAGCTTCTGAAGTACCTTTGTATACGCCAGGTAATAAATTGTTAGATGGATCATGGATGAAATAATCGTATAATTTTCTCGCAGGATATACATAATTTAATAATTGCGGAGTAGATTTAGTTGAGGAGTGGTCGTATTCAAGTCATTCTGTATACGATGGCAGAGAATTTTTGTATAATTTTGAGATAACTATACTGAAAAAACTTTCTCGTAAAATTTAAGTGAATAAACATACTTGTTGGACATTTTTCAAGCACTATAAATTTTTACGGGATATTCAGCTTTTAAAATAAGTTTGTGTATAGGTAATAAATTAATGAAACTTTGCAGATCGTTTATTATGAAAATCAGTTCTTTAAAAAGTTGACTTCTTTATATGAAAGAAGACGTTTGCAAAAAGGTTATTTCACTTATTCTATGTTTTAAGTATCTACGTAAGTAGAAACAGGCGGGTATAGTCAGACGCCTGCATTTAGTTAAGTTCTTTAACTTTACCGCGGGTAATTTAATAAGAAAAAATGTTTTCGTTCTGTATACTCGTTAATTAGAATGTTTAGTA
Organism: Sycophila texana; assembly: GCA_035582955.1. Lineage (NCBI taxonomy): Eukaryota > Metazoa > Arthropoda > Insecta > Hymenoptera > Eurytomidae > Sycophila > Sycophila texana. Next base: position 1,093 of record JAWWEN010044177.1, read on the forward strand.
CATTATTCGATTAAATACACTGTAAATTATTATCCAGTCCTCAATAAACAAATAAATATCTACACGTGATACTAAACTGGACGTAAAAGCTAATGAAATCAAGATTAAAGTGCAGGATTTAAATTCTAAACGGATCTATAAAATTTTATTCGATTTTTATTTTTTATCCAATCAAATAGAATTCAAAACGATAAAACCCAGATAAATTAAAAATTTAAATATCACCTATACGGTGTCACTGTTCCAAGAGTTTATTATTTTACGAGCATTTCGTAATTAAAAAAAAAAATTGAAGCTCAGTTTGCGGTTATTTTATTGCGTAGCGACTTTCAAAGCTTTTAAATTATATCCCCTCAATTTCGCTCGTATGTCCCCGTCAATGAATAAATAATAAAACAAAATCTCTCAAATCCCGCGCTGAATATTCCCATCATTGTGATTAAGTGAATAAAAAAAAAAAAAATAATAAAAATATGCATAATGCACGAGAAGGCAGTCGGCTCGCTTGAATTTAATCGATCGACGTTTAGTTATGGGAATCATCGCGTGTTCCACGAGTCGATGACCTCGGCTACGGCGCAATGAAAATCAAAGTAGACGAAGCGATTCTCGTGCTTCTTGAAAGTTGCAACAAAATTCAGTGGCACAAGTTCCCGCGGTCTGGTGCGCGGGTCGCGGAATTTCCATAACAAACCCAACCGAAACAAAGTCGACGTCAGGGGCTTCAAGACCCATAAATACTGGCTTTACATTTCGCCTGGTTCTTTTTTGTTTCCCGCCGCGTTTCCTTACTCCGCCGACTTTCCTATATTGTTTGACCCATTTTCTGGCTTCTTTCTGGTTTCTCGACTTATCAGTGCAAAGTGAAAGCGACGCGAGAAAAGAAAGGGAGCTTTTGTTTAAGACGTACACGTTTTGAAACCTTTTTTATGCCTTTTCGCTCTTTTACGCTTAATATTGCAGTGACAAGGTAATGTAGACATTTAAAATTTGAAAATTTGTGTAAATTGCTTCCACATTGATCATTAAGTACTAGAGCTCTTTCCGCTAATTTACAGTGAAATCTCACTAATTAGCAGTTATAGTATCAGAAAATTGATATGTTATAGCATATCAACAGAGTAAGATATTAAGACAGTAAGGCATATAAATTTATCTTCAGAATTTTATCTACATTCAAGTCTTGACTGAGAACGTGATTGAGAACGTGACAGGATAGTTTTGTCCTTTAGAACATATCTAAATCTTTGGCTCATGATTGTCTGAAGACGTGAACTATAATGTCAGAAATGAAAAGTTTATTTCAATCGTGAAATGAAGTAATAAAGTCTGTGACTCATCTTAAAACTGATGGACCATAGCAACAATCGTAATATTGTCATACCGTATAATACATAAAATTAATATTGTTATTGAGCCGAAATAAAATTGGAATCTTTTTTTATCGCACAATCTGAAGGAAAGGAAAGGGAACGAAGAGTTAAAAATGTTACTTTATCGAAAAAGCATTTCTCAAATAAACGTTAAAATTTATTATTTATCATTGCAGTACGATCATCGCACACATCGTTCCTTTTTACTAATCTAAAAAACATAAACAAAACCCCGCGAATTAATTCATCAAGGCAAAAGCAAGCGAGACAAAAACACCAACCGAACGCACCGGTACTCCAATATCAATTCCGAAAATTGAAAAAAAAAAAAAAAAAACCGTCGCATTCAATGTTTTACCTATTTTTTCCGTCGAAACTCTCGAAAAAAGTTTCATAAAGCCCATATCCGACTGCCGATCAATAATGAAAAGAACGAAGCCGGGCGCGAGCTAATAACCGGCGAGGTCGCGATGAAAGGGTTCCATTTGCGTCGCGTCCACGGGAGTGCGCACTCCGTCGGCTATTGGGGCGCTTGCGGGAACGAGCGTCGTCGCAGCCCCCGCCTCCCGCGCGCGGGGGCCACTATTAGCCTTAAAAGCGCCTTGCGCGGCGTGAATGCGCGGCGCGGCCCGTGAAGCTGCCGACGGCGCCTCGGAGTCCGGGGATATCGCTTCGAAAGCCGCCGGAGGAAGCCCGGCCCTTCCGATCCGACCAGTGTAATAGCCCGGCAATAATGCGCCGCCAACCCCCTCGACCAGCGGGCCCCAGGCCAACCAGGCTGCCTCGTAATATCCCGCATTAGCGGCTTTTCCATTTCTTGAGCGAGCCACTTTCATCGGCGCGCCTCCTTTAATCGAGCTCGGTGTAAGGACGCGCGGAGCGTCGTCGAGGCTTCGTGCTGTTAATTGATTCTGGGGCGGACTTTTTTCTTTTCTGCTCTGATGTGATGAATTTGTTTTTAGAAAGAGTTTCAGGGATATTGCGGAAACGCAATCTGGTTTTTAGTGTTGATAGGTAGCTTATTTTCTGTACTATTATACTGCTTGATGTATTGGAAATTACATTACACTGTAGATTAAAATTGAAATTTTTGCAACTAATGTAGTGGCTTTTAATAATTCAATTTTTAATCAAAACTGTATTAAAATATTGATGAACACTCTTGTAGCAGAGAGAGAGAGATTGTAAACAACCTGTAGACCTTCCCTTTTACAGTTTTAAATTATTTTTCTTTTTTAGAACTCCGTATTAAATTTCTCATCAAATTTCTTATATTAATCTTCTTCAGTTTTTATTGATGATAAAACTCTATCACGAGATGGAAAATTTTCTCTGGGTAAATATTGGCACTGTTGAATAATGTACAGATTTTCTAATTGCTTTTCAAATTTGCTGCGTAAGTAGAGTAATTCCATTTAATTTAAAAATCTAAATTTTACGTTACGCAAGAAAACTTTGACGGTATTAACTTTGATGAATTTACCGAGCGTAAGTGCTCTCATAAGGAGCGAAGAATGTCAACGTTGCCGAGAAATTAATTAGAGTTCATTAGGGTAAAATATCAGTCGCCTCGGTGACCGTTTCGAATCATAAATCATCTCTTACAGTCTGATTAAAATTAATACTCTGGGGAAACAGATACGTTCCTTGCAGCTCGTAATTACGCCAATTATTGCATGCGTAAACTCGTCAATAAATGCACTGTCGTTTGTAATATTCTCTTAAATTGTGCTTTGCTTTTCGCGGCGCGCAACAAATGCTTCTCTTCTTTCTCACGTAATGATACACCCGAAAAAAGAAAAATGATCGAGCGACAGTAAACAATGTTATTTCCTTCTTGAAATTAATAAAGTTTCGAATGATTTATCACTTCAAAGTATCGTAACTCAATAGCAACTTTGGCTTCCAGCCCATTTAAGAGTACCACGAAGGCGTACATTATCCAACATGCGTGTACATTTAACTATGAGGAGAAATTAATTTTCATCCTCTGGATTTTTTTGCTGCGTCTGTTTGCTCGTAATTTGCACTTATAGCTGAAAATAGATTTCTAGCCACCGCGGGGTAGATTAATTGCTTGAGAGCGAAATGTGGGAGAGTGGGAAGACGGATGGTAGCGGAACGATTGCTTCCCAAGAACGTTAATTTTCCATTGACGGTTTTTTTACGGTTGGAGATATTAAAAATCTTTTTTCATTGCGGCATTTATTGGTTCGACGTTCGCTTTAAGAGCAATAGCGCCTTCGATTACTGTAAATCATTACCAATGATCTTTTATCAAGGAACCTATCAGCGGATCTTTTTTTATCTGCTGTACCAATTATTACCAATGGATGCAATTCAGTGAGAATGATTGTTATGAGAGCAGCTTTTATCGCGGTTAATGGCGATGTGGGTGCAATAAAAATGTTACAAATTGCAGGAGCTGTGAAATTCGCCGTAACAGCCAACTATTCTGAATATTATTTAACATAATATTTATAGAATATAGTTATAGAATATAGGAAAAATTTTTGAGAATTTAATTAATCTATATTGAAACACAATTACTTTTACTTTTAGGATTAAAATTGAAGTACGAATACAAATTAAATTATCATTTTTTTAAGGGGGTCCACCACCTTTAACTTTTCCTTCATAAAAGACCCTATGAAAAAAATTTTTTAATGTTAATTTTGTAGGAATAATTTTAATTCCTACAACTCTTCACCCAGAAATCACATAAAATACCAACAATTTAAGCCAAACCTCATCAAAATTTATTGATCCGTTGGACCTGTAGGTTACGCACAAGCCAAATTTTTAAAACTGACATAGCATAAGATAAAATGGACCTAGAGACTTCTAACTGGGACCATTTTGTTACAAAATTAATATATTTTTATAGTATTAAAAGCATATTTGGTTATACATTCAAAAATTTTTTTCTTAGAATCTTTTATGAAGAAAAAGTTAAAGGTGGTGGACCCCCTTAAGTGGATAATAATAAGTTTTTAATTTTTTACGCGTAAGTATAATAAGATATCCAGTATCTCATTATCTTGAGGGCACCATTAACGAAAAAAGCACTGCAATTTAAGCTATCCGTGAAGACTTCATTTCAAAAGGTTGCTTAATATGAAAAAAATACATTCGAAGAATATTTCTGAAAAAGCACATTTGTACGATGTTCATGAAAAAAAGACACAAATCTCGTGAGATTCTGAGCAATAACAGCACATTTCGCACCATGTACTCGATAAAAGGGGTGAAACTTCCAAACGACTTGCCTTCCGAAGCGAAACTCTGAAAAGTACTTTTCCTCGTGGTATATAAATTTTAATTGTGGTGCGACAATTTACTTACTTGTTTTAAATAATTCAATAAAAATATTACATAAAAATATTGAAAATTAAAAAAAAAAATGACAATTGGTTTTATTTCAAAGAGTACATAATCTACATAAGCGCCTACATTACCAATGGACTATACCTTTATCAATTTTACATAAAATTAGCTAAATAAATTTCCTCTGTGTCAATCGATATCATCACTCAAATTAACAGAATTGTGAATGTCAATAGAAATTCATAGAGCACGACCAACTTAAATCGTTTAAAATTCTCTTTTAAAAAAAAGATGGCAGGATGTTGTGTGAAGCATTTTAAAGAACGTTAAATATCTTTTTGAATCGACTGACAGTAGATTATTGATTCTGGATTAAATGAGTAGACGGGCATTACTGACAGTAATGCCCGTCTACTAATTTAATCCAGAATCATTTTAAAGAACGATTTTATTGGTTAAGGATTAACACCCAGTAGAATGGCGCCAAACTTCAAAAAGCAAAAATAAATCTTATTTCAAAAATTAGCAAGGCAAAGCGCATGACGGAAGCGCGTTGGATGTTATGTATTTTTAAAATTTTGAACTTTTATAAAATGAATTGTGTAAGAAAGATGTTATATACCATTTGGCTATATTATATAGTTATACTTATTTTTAAACTAATTTTAAGTTAAGTTATAAATAGCCGGAAAATTTTCGCACCTTGTATAATCAAATCGAATTCGTGATGATGGAGAGGTGAGAAAATTATTCCTTAATAAAATTTGACAATTTCGTTAATTTATTTAATTATTAATTAAGAACATGTACTTCCAGTAAGAAATTTATTATTGACTTGGTTCACACCATTGACAACAGACGAAACAATATGTGTTAACGCAAATTAATGTTAAAGGTCAGTAATATTTAAAAAAAATGAATGGTTCTCAGCATGAGCATCTGATTATTTATAACTAACTGAAGTTTTTTCCTATGTATTTTTATTAGCCCTGATGAGGACGTTAAATAAAAACGTCAAAACGTCGGCAAATTTAATTGCAACAGCAAAATTTGGTTCGTCTTGATCATTTCTCTTCTACCTAAACTAATTTTAAGCCAGTTTTTATTTATTTTTATTTACTCTGTCGGATTTTACATTCTGCGCTATCTGATGTACATGAGTGATGTGTTCACCCTCGATATAAGACACTGCGTCGTCGACTCTACCGGTTGAGACAAATAAAATTTTCCTAAATCCAATAATACCAATCCGGCTGATCAAGCAGTGCACTCTAGCGATGCACCGAGCCGTAGCGCAGGATTCTGCAGTTCTCGTCGCAAAAACGCTCCACTCGACGTTCTCCAAGGCAAGCCAAGTGGCGCACCCGGCCTGGAGGGAGAGAAAAAAAAGGCCGCAGTGCAGCGAGGCCTCGTGACTCGTTGCGGAGGCTCGAGCTCAATCGGAGCGCGGGTCCGTCGCTCGGCTCAATTAATCGGCGATTGCGGGAGGCGGCGGCGCGACGTCGCTAGAATCAATGAAGACAAGGAGAGGCGCACTTACGCCGCCTCGGCGGAGCCTACGCCACTTGACTCCACTTGGCATCCACGAGGTATATACTCTCTGCCCCTCCTCCCGCGATTGTCCCGTCGCATTGCCCTTATTTCCCCGTCGCCAAGGACGGAGATTCCGTTAGCCGCTGCGGCAACGTAAACTTTCTCACGAAGGCGGGCCCAATTGATCGGCGGAGCGCCGCTTGGTCAGCTCGCGTTTTGAAAGCGCGCCGCGTCAAAGCCGCGCGATCCCGAGCTTGCCACGGATTTAAACGCGGCTGAACCCCCACCGATACTGCCTGGTCTCGGGAAATGCGTTGCGTACTCGCGCAGCACAGCGATTTGGTCTAATTTTTAAATTGATGCAGTCTGCTCTTTTGCTGTTATAGTTTAAGGAGGAATTAATGGTTTTAAAAGAAAAGAAAATTTAATGAGCTCGGTGTAAATAAAACAGCTTCTTATGCAGTAAATATATAAAGAAAACTTTTTATGCAGTTCTCTATTAAATGTTGTATTTATATATAATTGTAATATATACAATAACTACTTATTGTATTGTTCTCATCTGAATTTTTTTGATCTAGTTTTCCGATCAAAACAGATACGATTAAAAAAATAGTAATATACTCAATTTTATTTTAAATCTTTTAGACTTTATTTATATAAAGGTAAAATGAAGATAAATTATCTGAATTTATTTATCACGTAAATAAGTTTTAATTATTGCTGTTTATAAATGAAAAGCTCGAATATTGAATTTCAACATTTTTAATACTAAAAAGTAATAAATAAAAAGCTATAGCTTTTTTCTAAAAAATCATATAGTTTTATATTATAGGTACATACGCTTTATGTTAAAACGAATCCTGAATTTTCGCTTCCTTCGTATACATTTCAGTCAATTTTACTTCATATAATATTAATTTTTTCAAATATATATCTCAGATAGTAATTCTAAGATTCAGTGATTGTTTACTGGTAATAATACTACTCTATAGAATATAGATCGAGTGAAATTCACTGGAAGGAATTTAGAGAGTACACCACTTTATCAAAATTACTCAGAAAATTAGACCAAATTATGAGTAATGTTACGAGTATAAATTCCAAGTTTACAGAAAGCCCTCCCTCTAAAATTGAATTAGTGAAAAACTACTAAAGTGAAACTCTTCACACTAATTTTTAGTGAAATTTTATTAATTATAGTAGTTTTACTATAGTTCAATTTTTTCATTAATTATAATATTATTAATTACATTATTAATAGAAAAAATTGTTCTTGCGTACGAAAAAACAGCGCAACTACCAGTAATTGAACTTTAAAACTGAACTTCACTTATTAAATTATCACCTCAATCAGCTTAACCACCTCAAATCGCTGCTAAATAATTTCTAAATAAGAAGCAAGTCTCGGCGGCGGCAGCAAACTCGGCGAGGTCGCAAAAAGCGTCGAGCAGGGGCCGTGACGGTGGCGAACCGAAAAACGGCTGGGATCGTCGAAGGCACGGACGTCAGAAAATCGCCGGAAGCTATATCGGCCGCGGTATCGACGGCGGCGCTTATCGGCGACTCCGTCCCGCAGGCCGTTCGCTCGACTCCCGCGGGGCCACCGGGGAAAAACGGGAGGTGAGCGAAAAGAAAGGGGCCGAATGCGGGCCACGTACGTGCTGCCGGCGCGACACATTGTCGCAGGCGCCCGAAGACGCGCTCCCCCCCCCCCCTGCAAGCGCCGGAAGTTTTCAATTTTCGTTTATGCTTCTTTTATTGAATTTTCAGCGGCCGACGACGTTGGGGAAGCGTGGGATTAGGAGCGTTTCGGCTTTTCGCCTGCGGCCGACGTGTAATCGAAAAAAGAATGGTGACGCGAGAGTTTCGCTCGACTCCTAAAAATGGGTATGAACTTTAACATTACTTCTCTGAACATTATACTTTCTAGCGGTGACGTCTAGAAAGCAGTATAAGTATAAAATTCAGAGAAAAGGAAAACATAATTTATAGCGTTGGATAAGGTTTTTTACTGTTTTATAATTTATGGGCGGGGATATTTTATTTACTAAAAATAACAAATAACAAATATTTCAAGATACTTATATATTGCTGTTGCTTGAAAAAATATCAAAGTAAAGAAAAGTAAAGAGTAAAACAGATTAATCCTTTTTTTATTCAATACCTCGTTCTTTTCTTGTAAAAGAAAATTTAGCTCTGATTCATCGATCTTTCTGCAATTACGATTTTAAAGATTTTAATTGTAATGTATAGTATAATTATAGTTTCCTCAAATTTAAAACCTGGCCAATAAAATAAAGAAATAAATGAAAAATGATAGTACTGATTTTAGCAAATAGAGGTATATTTTCGTTACTTTGTAAAATATATAAAAGGTTAAAAAAAAAACATAATTACTGTTGAGGTTTGATTTATCATTTTGTTCTTTCTTTCTGTTTCTTATATATCCTCTTTTCGAAGAAAAATATACCTTTTGTAATTGATTTTAAACGAATAGTTTTTTAAAACGATGTAAGAAAGATGATCAATATTAAAACTAAAAGCTTCCAATATACAAAATAACTTAACGATAACAAAGCCGTTCGTTTCTGCCGTAATTAATAATTGATTTAATCAATAAACTCGACTTGCTCAGTAGAAAAATAAATCGCAAAGAAATAAATTGAAATACACAGCTCTTTCTCTCCTTTTTTTGCGCGGTGCAATTTAATTGCTCAATCCCGCCTCATAACTCAGGCAGAAGAGACTCTAAAGAACGCATTGTTTAATTGACCCTTTGGCAGTTGTCTCGAGTGCATGAGGAACGAGGAATATAAATAAAAGGCAAAACCAGATTAAAGGCAAAAAGAGACAGCGAGAAAATACGCGGAACGGAGAGAGACGCAGGGCGCCGCGTTATTTATGCGATTGCACGTGGGGGCGCGCGCGCGCTCGCGACACCGAGACTCGTCGAGGCGGAGAAAAGAGGGCCGGCCGTCATTGACAAATACACCGCGCGTCGCGTCGGCGAAATTGATCGTAAATCCGGAAAAATGACGCCCCGACCGGGGGTGGCCACCTCCGCGAACGCGTTATTTTCGCCGCGCGCCGCTATACCTATATTTATTAAGGATTATTCGCGCGACGCCCGTTGAACCGACGGTGGGCCCCATTAATTACCGGCTCCGAGCGGCGCCTTTATAGGCGCACTGTCCTCTGCCCCGAGTCTTTTTGCCTTCGACGCGCCGCGCGGATAAGCCTCGTTTCACTCTTGCCGCGGAAAACGAGGCCGCGCGCGTTTCTCTTCGTCGAGCCATTTGCCGCAATTAAGAATAAATTGCAGCTAAATTTCAGCCAATTTACGCGCGCTAATGAAAAGTCCCCGATGTAAATTGCATCCCGCCGCGCAAACATTGCGCAAGTTTCATCAAATCTCGTCCGCACCGTATAGCTATCTTCTCTTCGCCTGTCTCCGGCTTCATTTTTTTTTTTTTTTTTCAACCACGTGTTTTGCGTGCAAATAATGAAATAATACACGCCGCGCGGCGCACGTTCTCTTTGGCCCGCTGACGGCGCGGAGGAGCCGTAATTAAGGGTAATCCACTTTTATAGCGAAACTCGCTAATCCGGGGGACAGAGGAGTTTCGGAATAAAGTATGCCGAAATTAATTAAACGAGCGCGTGCCGCGGCAAAGTTCGCCCCGCGAGGCCGCTAACGACGACGGATGCCGCATAGGCGGCCTGGGGTAATGCGCCGGGCGTCGCGGACACAATGCACGGTAAATCAACGTATTTTACGATGAACGATTACGAGCGCCGTTTACGCTAGTCTCTGCCGAAGTCGCTCGATTCGTGTCCCTCCCCCTCAGCCCACGCGGCGTTAACTCGTCCGGCTCGCGAGCTTTGGCACGATCGGCGGTGGGAGCTCCGACGCCGCGCCTGGAATTTACTCGGGGAAACTTTGCCGGGGCGATACTCGAGCGGTGGTCTCGCGGCCGATATTACTTTCTTTGTGCAGTTCCAGTTTTCGGGAAGTCGATAATTATCGGGCTATCTTTCTTGAGTATTTGAGCTCTGTTTTTTAGGATTTGCTCGGTGGTGCAATTATTTGTACGCTACTCCTTCTAAAGGAAGATCGATCATCTTTTAACAAAGAAAAGGAAAAGAAATTTAAACATTTTTTGTATTCAGAATTACAGATGATAAAAACTGAAGTCTTCCTTTTCATTTTGCGCTATTAGACAACTTTGTGATCGATGAAGTTTCAGAAATCTGGAATGTAGATTCTGGTGAAACTACGGGGGGTAGTATTTTTCAGTTTTATGTATGCCTCTAACGGAAAAAGCACGTTTCAATTTATCGATGAAAGCCAACACATTTTAGACTTTCTGCAGACTAGCACATTTCATGGGTTTTCCTAAAGAACAATACATTTTTCGAATTTCCCGCGAAAAAAGTACGTTTCGTAAAATTTCGGCGCAAAAAAATGCTTGTTTCCGCGAGGATTCCTATGGAAAAAAGTCAATTTAGACTCGTTCACCTGCAAACGTCTCGCATTTTTAAAAAAACCTTTTCCATGTAAAAACTCATAATTTCTTGAAAATGCCTTTTAAATGATATTCTTATGTATTAGCGTCACAAAAAAGCACACTTCACAAAATTTTCGCGAAAAAATGCGTAAAAGCTGCCAAGAAAAGTGCTTTTCTTTACGATAGATCTGACTCGCATTAGTTTTAGTAAAAAAAAAAAAAAAAAAAAAAATTAAACGAGCTTTTCTTCCTTAGGACAAATATGAACTGTCCTTTCTTTTTCATTGCAAGCTGCGAATAAAGCCACATTGCAAGTTCCGGTGGATATAAAAAGCTTATACGGTCGACCATAACAAATTAAGAGCCACCCTAATAAAGCAAGCTCTAATTTCATCGCATCCAAACTCTAAAATAAAGCGCGCAACATAAAACCAAAAACGAGCCATTAAAACGTAGAAAAAATTCCGAGGGAAACTCCATCAAACCTCGGCGCTGCGCAAAAAAAAAACGCTGCCAACTGCACTGGCACAATGCTTTCTCATTGAGATGTCTGCATCTCTAGTTAAATTGAGAATTATCCATCGTTTCGTTCAGAAGTTATGAAAATTCAAAAATTTTCC